>JAODAL010012780.1:0-94009 GCA_025379985.1 Phyllomedusa bahiana
CCTGTCTGAAATGTATACGGGAAAATAAAAGGTATTTTTTGGCACCTATAAATTAACCTGGGTGACTACTAAATTGCTGTATTCAATTTAACTACAAAGTAGCTCTTAATGAACAAAGCTGGAATGCCCCAAAAGTGAAAAAAAACCCCCTTTCTGAAATGTTAGGGGGAAATAAAAGGTTTTTTTTTGGCACCTACAAATTCACCTGGGGGTGTTTACTAAACTGCTGTATTCAAATTTAAAACTACAAAGAGTTTCTATGAACAAAGCTTGATGCCAAAAGTGAAAAAAACACCTGTCTGAAATGTTACGGATAAAAAAGGTTTTTTTTGGAACTATAAATTCCCCTTGGTGATACTAAATTCGTATTAAAATTTTAAATTTCAAGTAGATTTTATGAACAAAGCATGATGACAAAAGTGAAAAAAAAAACACCTTTTGAAATGTGTCGGGATAATAAAGGTATTTTTTGGCACTATCAAATTCCCTGTGGGCTACAAAATTGTTGTATTCAAATTTTAACTACAAAGTAGCTTTTGAAAAAAGCATGACTGACCAAAAGTGAAAAAAAAAAACCTGTCTGAAATGTATACGGGATAATAAAAGGTTTATTTTTTGGCACCTATAAATTACCTGTGGTGCTACTAAATTGCTGTATTCAATTTAACTACAAAGTAGCTCTATGAACAAAGCTTGACTGACCAAAAGTGAAAAAAAAAACACCTGTCTGAAATGTATACGGGAATATAAAAGGGTATTTTTTGGCACCTATCAATTCACCTGTGGTAAATACAAAAATTGCTGTATTCAAATTAACTACAAAGTAGCTCTATAAACAAGCATGACTGACCAAAAGTGAAAAAAACACCTTTCTGAAATGTATAGGGATAATAAAAGGTATTTTTTGGACCTAACAATTCACCTGTGGTGTCTACTAAATTGCTGTATTCAAATTTAACTACAAAAGTAGTCTATAAACAAAGCATAAACTGAACCAAAGTAAAAAAAAACACCTTTCTGAAATGTATATACGGGATAATAAAAAGGTATTTTTTTGGCACCTATCAATTCACCTTGGTGATACTAAATTGTTGTATTCAAATTTAACTACAAAGTAGCTCTATGAACGAAGCATGACTGACCAAAAGTGAAAAAAACACCTGTCTGAAATGAATACGGATATTAAAAGGTATTTTTGGCACTTATCAGTACACCTGTGGTAACTACAAAGTTGCTGTATTAAAATTTTAAAACTGCAAAGTGATCTATCAACAAAGCTTGACTGACCAAAAGTGAAAAAAACACGTATCTGAAATGTATTCGGATAATAAAAGGTATTTTTGGCACCTTTCAATTCACCTGTGGTGACGAACAAATTTCTGTATTCACATTTAAGTGCAAGGGGCCTCAATGAAAAAAGCTGTAGTGCGCCAAAGTGAAAAAACACGTATCTGAAATGTATTCGGATAATAAAGGTATTTTTGGCACCTTTCAATTCACCTGGGGGTGGACTACAAATTGCTGTATTCACATTTAAGTGCAAGGTGCCTCAATGAAAAAAGCTGTAGTGCGCCAAAGTGAAAAAGCACGTATCTAAAATGTATTCGGATAATAAAAGGAAATTTTTGGCACCTTTCAATTTACTTTGGTGACTACAAAATTGCTGTATTCACATTTAACTCCAAAGTAGCTCTATCAAAAAAGCTGTACTGCGCCAAAGTGAAAAAAAACACGTATCTGAAATGTATTCGGATAATGAAAGGTATTTTTGGCACCTATCAACCTGTGCTGACTACAAAATTGGTGGATTCTAAATTTAACTGCAAGGTGGCTTATCAACAAAGCTGGAATGGGCAAATTGAAAAAGAACAACCTATCTAAAAATGTATACGATAATAAAAGTGGAGTTTTGCACCTAACAAAGAGACCTGCAGTTACTAGAAAAGATAAAAGATATAAGTTCAGGCTGCCCAATATCCAGGAAATATTTCAATAGAAAATTGTTAATAATAAAGCTATTGGGAGTGCAATGTCTACACTAAGTCTTGGTGAACTATATCCAGTATTCTTTATAGAGCTTGTCTGTGTTCGCCCGCGGGACCCTCCCCCCCCCTCCCTCCCCTGACTTTACAGTGGTAGATGCTCCTTTAAAAACTCTCTACCCTAATTACATAAATCTTCAAATCTCTGATCTAACTAAGTTGTAAGGATCACAGCTAACAGTAGAGCTTTCTCTGTGAAGAAATAGAATAATTTCACTGAGCTGTTTGCTGAGCTGTTGGACAGGCAGAGCGCAAAGTCCTACTGCTCTGAGACGCTGACAGACAATTGATCATGAAAAGGAAGAGGGTGTTCTATGTTAAAAGAGGCCATTTTGATTTTTTTCCAGCCAATTGCAACCATACACATCCCAGTCATGACGTCGCAAACACATCTCACCCTGCTCTATTCTGTAATTTGATTTGCTGGCCATCAAAATGACAGGAAGCGCCGAAAATGGCGCGATATTAATAGATTATGCACAGATTTTAACCTAAATTATGGCGTGATCTAAAAAATCCGATCAACGTAAATACCGTGCCGATTTCAACTTTGTCGATAATAAGTGGTGACCTTTGGAACACCGGAGCAAGACGAAGTAGGCGGCGTGACCAAACCAGTTCAGGCTCTAGGTGGTGCTCCTCTTTTCTCTCGGCAAAGCGAACATCAAAACAAGTGGCCAAGTTGATGAGTTCACTCAGAGAAGTCGGCAGGTCCTGACCTGACAGCATGTCTTTAATTCTGCTGGAGAGACCTTTCTTGAATGTGACTCTTAGGGCTGCATCGTTCCAGGATAAGTCCAAGGCCAGAGTGCGGAATTGTACAGTCTACTCTCCGACAGAGGAGTCCCCTTGATGCAGGTTCAGCAGTGCAGCCTTGACAGAGGATGAACTTTCAGGTTTCTCAAAGACGCTACGGAATTCGGCTATGAAAACCTGGAGATTAGCCATTACCGGATTGTCTCTGTCTCAGAGGGGAGTGGCCCATGCTAGGGCTTTATCAGAGAGAAGACTGATCATGAATGTCACCTTGGATCATTCTTTGGGAAACTGGTTAGCCATAAGTCCCACATGCATTGTGCACTGTGTGATGAAACCCGACAGTCTTTGGGGTTTCCGTCATACTTGGAGGGCAAAGTCATATGCAGCTGTGGACCAGCCGATGCCACAGGAACCGTTAGTGGAGAAGCAATAGCAGGTGGTGATGGTGGTTGCTGAAGCAGCAAGGCATGGTAGGGGTTAATCCCTCTAGTCAGTCGACACACCCAGGGAGAAGCCAGGCTGATGAGCTTAGGACTGACAGCTCAGCTCCTAATCAAGTCAGAGGGTGTGTCGCACTTGCCAATAGGAGGGCCCGGAGGCCGCACCAATTGTCTGCTGGGGCGGGCTCTGGGGTCCTCATTTAAACTCCCTCACTTCTCTCAGTCTTTGCCTGAGAAAGGTTTCCCCTTGCTACTTCCTGTGTTTCCTGTTGGTATTTGCTCTCCTGATCTCTGACCTTGGCTCCCTACCTGACCTCGCCTTTGCCTCCAACTTTGTACTGCGCTCCTGACCGTGTTTGGACCCCGGCTTGCTTTTTGACTATTCTTTTGGCTTACGTTTCTTGGCATATACGTTCCGTACTGTGACTGACCCGGACTGTTGGACTTTGAGTTTCCCTGACGGCCCTGCACTTAGCAGCGTGGGGGCTGTCGTCCAGTTGGGGTCTGCCACCTATGGCAGCACGGCAAGTAGGCAGGGACAGTGGGCTGGGTGGCAATCGGGGCCCACTGCACCTCCTCTGACGTGACAGGCTGGATGTTTTTGCATTGTTGGAACGCTTGGGGGGTACGCTGGAAGCTGTGGCGAGCTCCCAGTTTGAGGTTATCCTGTTCCGCTTGGCCTTTTCACTGGCGTTCTTCGGGGCCTTGAGGGTTAGGGAGTTGGTGTCCTACAGTTGCTCATGAGGGTTTACAGGCAGCGGACATATGGGATCATGTGGATTTGGTGGAGTTTTGCATTTGCTGGAGTAAAATGGATCAGGCGAGCAGGGGCAGGAGGGTTGTGTTGCGGGGTGTGGCTGGGGCTCAGATGTGCCCGTTACTGTGTTTGAGGGAGTTCCAGAGGTGGGGCAAAGGGGCCGTGCAGGGGCCACTTCTGGTGCAGGAAGATGGGTCCTTTTTGTCCAGTTTTCAGTTTTCGGCAGTGTTCAGACGCTGCCTGACGGTATTGGGTCTGGATGCGGCCAATTTTGCTCCGCATTCCTGTCGGATTGGGGCAGCTACGGAGGCGGCCGGGTGGGGCCTTTCCCCAGAGGTGGTTCATAGGATTGGAAGGTGGGAATCGGATCGTTTTAGGCTGTACGTTCGTCCTCATTTAGTTGCGGTGGATGGTCAATAGTGTGGTTGTTATGTGTGAATATTGGCTTGGGTTATGGTGTGGTTTTGTTTCTTTTCCAGTTCGGTCCCCCTTCCTGGTTTGGCTCCTGGGACATTCATATGTCTACTGGGGTGCTGAGAGAGCGGACGTACGACCAGATGGGCGTCAGCTTGGTTTTTCCCGGGATGTTGTCCGGTGGATAGGACGGCGCGGCATGCGGTGGCTGGGTGTGGTGCCGGAGTTTTTGTGGTATGCCGCCTGGGACAGGCCCCCCGAGACTCTGGAGTTGCACGCAGGTGGGAATGATTTAGGGTCCCTCACATCGCAGGAGCTTGTGCGGAACATTAAATACAATTTGTTGCGGTTATGGTCGTCTTTTCCAGTGCTGGTGATTGTGTGGTCGGACATTGTGCTTCGACATCATTGGAGGGGGGCTCGGTCGGTTGACAGGTTGAACCGGGCTCGGGTGAAGGTCAATAGATCAGTTGCCAGTTTTGTGGCCCGGAACAGTGGGGTCTTCATGCGGCACCTCGACTGGGAGTCTGGCGAAGGCAGTTTTTGGAGGAGGGATGGGGTCCACTTGACCGCGATCAGGTTGGACTTATGGGCCCTTGGTTTGCAGGACGGCATTGAGAGGGCACTTGGTTTGGTGGGGGCGTCGCATACATGAGGTGTCATAGCACGCTCGCGTGGCGGCTGAGGTTCTTGGAGTTCGGAGGAAAAAGGTGGTAAAGGAATCCTTTGGGGTAGGTACTCTAGAATATACTGGGAAACCTCAAAAAAATTCCAAGTAGGACAAATTGTGAAAAAAAAAACGTACTTTCACCATGTTTGTGGGTGTTTTGCTTTTATGGCGTTCAATCTTTGGTTAAATAATGTGTTATGTGTATTCAACAGTTTGATACGCATCCGGCAATACCAAACATGTAGAGTTTCTGTTATGTTTTGGTAAAGTAAAAAATTCCAAACATTTTCTGTTTTTTTGAAATTTGCGCAATGGCGCCATTTTGTGCGACCAATAACTTTTTTGTACTAACACCTACGGATGTCAGTGAGGGTGCATTGTTTTGGGGCTGAAGTGTACTTTTTATTGCTAGCAGTTTGGAATGCATGCAACTTTTTCGATCACTTTTATTCCAATTTTTAAGTGATGTGAAATGACCAAAAAACGCAATTTTGGAATTTTTTTCTTCTACGGTGTTCAGCGTACGGGATAAATTATGTTATATTTTTATAGATCGGACTTTTTCTGACGCAGCGACACCAAATTTGTGTAACTTTTTTATTATTTTATTATTTTGAGTTGTAAAATGGAGGAAGGGGGGGGTGGATATGAACTCTTAATACTTTTTTTTTTGTACTTTAAAACTTTCTTTCTTTTTTTTTTTACCTTTAACATTGAGTCCCCCTATGCTGCTTGACCACTAGGGGGCATGATCGATAATACAGTCTAATGCATTGCATAGACAATGCATTAGACTGTAGCAAGATGGTGGTTTCCCCACTTCCTGCCTGGGGCCGGAAGTGGGGCAAATGAGGACATGGCAGCGGTGGGAGCCTTCAGAAGGCTGTGTACCGTTCTTCATTCATTTAGATGCCACGGCCATCTTTGCCGCAACTTGTAAAGGGTTTAACAGCGTGAGTGGGTAGCCCCGCCAACATGCCCTGTAACTGCCATGTGTTAGCTGTGATTAGCCGCTAAAATCCGGTGGCTTTCTGGCAGGATCGCTCTGTGATCCCCCTGAATAGCCCCTTAGCGACCCTGGGACGTACTCATACGTCCAGGGTCCTTAAGGGGTTAACTTGGACGACCTGGCGAAGGTGGGCTCTTTTCAGGGTGCTATTCCTGGAGAGCAAAAGGGTGGAGGCATAGTATGGCTTTTGGGCCCCCGAGCCAGTTGTGTACGGCTGGGGGCAATGGTATGGTTTCCCTTCGGGGATTTGGTCGCCGGGTAGATTTTTGGCTCCAAGGACCTCGGCCCTCATTTCTGTTTGGGTCACTTTTGTGACGAAGGTTCGGGTTAATGTTAGTGGCTGGTTATGAAGTCCAGTTGGTTCAGGGTTAGGTATGGGGCATATTTGGAATTTTATGCAGATTTGTATATATTTATATATATGTATATTGGAGAGGTATGGCAGATGTTTTGTATGCGGTTGTATATAGTGCACATATATATATTATATATATATATATATATATATATATATATATATATATATATATATATTATATATATACAGTGGGAGAGTTATACAGTATGTTTATACTAATTATTTTACTTATTTATGTTGTATTTGTTAATAAAACAGCTGCTGTGGCCAATTTAATCCAAGTCGGTGGTCAGTGTCATTATTCGATTGGTCGCAGGAAGCAGACTGGTGGGAGAAGAATGGGGGTTCATGGTAAGTGCATGGTTGAGGGCAGGCCAAGCTATCTCAGCGTTGCCCTAAGTCATGCTTTTGGGACCAGGAATTTAAAGTTACACCTCTGGTGGGGCTCCCTCTTTTATGTGCAGGTCATTGACCTAAATTTTTTAATATACACCCACCTATTTGGCGTGTCTACAGCACTATGTCTATAAGCTTCATCCATATTGAAACACACAATTGGCAAGGTGATAATTTTCAATTCCCTTTTCTGATATAAAAATATACAAAAAATGTGCACAGCCACTTCAGCAATAACTGCAGCAGTTTAGTAACAAGTACAACCTGTAGCACGCTCATCCTGCTCCAATATTACTCTAATCCAGAACTAACACCCATAAGTACATAGAGAAATAGAGCCATCAGCACCTCCATGCTGTAGACCAAGCCAACTAACCAGAAATTTAAGAGGTCAGATTACTGCATTTATCTGGGTTTTGTGCCACGACGCCCACTCAATTAATATAAAATCTGCCTTAAAACACCAAGAAAGATGAACACAATGCATTTCAAAATATATTACTATTGCCTAGATTGTACCATAATGACTTTATAATTGCAGATCATGGACCATTTATTGCTGGGAAAATAGTTTTCTGCTTGTAAATGTAATACAAATACTTGAAAAGGATGAGATACTATTATATGCCACAGATATGAAAATGCTTAAAATGTCAAGTCTAGCTTCACTGCATCTGTATTCATGCTATTCTAATAACAAAAATGCATTAACATTCCAGTTGTAAAATAAAAGTGGGATTTTATTATAAAGAGCTTGCATCTTAGGGGAACCTAATGCATTTTCACTTAACTATACTTAAAAATACTCTTGGCTTGAAAATAAAGCTTTTCAGTGCCCCTTGACAATTTGTACCAAGGTTACTTTTTCTAGTTACAACTTGTTTTAGAGATTTCTATGTGATCTGTTCTTAGGCAGGTTGTATGCTTCCTAACCAACAGCTATGTGTAAGAAAGTATAATTATTTATACAGTGAAGGAAATAATTATTTGATCCCTTGCTGATTCTGTAAATTTTCCCCTGACAAAGACATGAACATTGTATAATTTTAAGGGTAGGTTAATTTTAACATTGAGAGATAGAATATCAAAAGTAAAATCCAGAAAATCACATTGTATAAATTATATAAATTTACTTGCATTTTGTAGTGAGAAATGCAAAAGAAGAAAGGAGATAAAAAAGGGGGGATAGGGAAAGAAAAATAGGGAAAGATAAACCTGAGGACACACACGATTTTTGTTAACAAAACCTTTTTGAGCATTAAAAGTAATGTGGTCAGCATTGGTCAGTACCTTAAATTTTATTGGTGCTGTTGCATGCCTTGCAGTCATCATTCGTCAGTACTTTTAAACTTTTTTGTGCAGTTGCATGCCATGCGATCATCATTGGTCAGTGCGTTTAAACTTTTTGGTACAGTTGCATGCCATGCAGGGCTGTGGAGTCGGAGTTGTGAAGTCGGACTCGGTGCCCATTTTGGTGTTGTTGCACCAACTCCAACTCCCAAAATATATAAGTTGGTACAGTTAGTTCAATGCAGTGCCGAGAGCAAGAGGAATTGGGTCTTGCCAGTGCTACTGCTACCATATCTCCAGCCGCATCAGATGAGGAGTTTAATTTTGAAAAGTATTTGGATGACATGGAGCAGGCAAAGCGCTGCCACGGGAGAAAATATTCCACTTCCATAGTAAACAGATAATGAGATCAGATTTGATGTAATCCGTGGAGGATCTGATGGAAGCGATTCCATTTCTCAGAACAAATTCATAGACTCACTCCACAAATGTTATCCAGTATTTTTTTTGTTGAAAACTGTTTTTTCACTTACCGTAACCTTTTTGTATATCTACAATTTTTTTTAAACTTTTTTATGTTCTAAAGTTGTATCCAATAAATATATTTTACACCGACAAGCAAAAGGGTAACAATGTTTTAAACTTTTGACGTTCAGGCTCCATATCTCACCATCCACTACAACTTTGAACATGAGCCTACCATCATTTTATAGACAATCATCATGGTTCATCACAAGGTCTATCAGTTCTAACACACCCAAAGATGTTGGACACTGGCTCAATGCTGAGCTATATGTGAGTATACTATAAGATGAGTTACTTCATACACTCCAGTACTATGGATATGAAAATAGTGTTCCAGCAGGACAATAACCCGAAGCATACATCAAGGTTGGAGAAGGAACGGTTCAATGACAATGAAGAAGAGTTGCTGGATTCACCTCTACAGTCCCCAGACCTCAATTTAATTTAACATTTGTGGATAGTTGAAGAACAAACTGTATTCGTATCCAAGTTCAGTATACACCAACATTGGGAACATGTAGAAGAGAGCGGGGATCAGATTTTGGTCAAGACCTGCTTGAATTTGATCCAGAGCCCAGAAGGATTGAAAGGCAAAGGTGGATTAACCAGATACTAACACAATAATAAAAATTTACATTTTGATTTTTAGGTGAAAAACAATAACAATGTAGTTACATGACACGAATTTGCAGAACTAAGCAGATGCTAAATACTTGCAAGTTAAATTTATGTATTAGATAGGTAAGATGACTGTCTATAAAATGAAGGTAGTCTCACTTTAAAAGCTGTAGTGGATTGTGAGATATGGAGCCTGAAAGTCAAAAGTTCAAAACATTGATACCATTTTGCTTGTCAGTGTATGTTCTACCGTGTTTTTCCAAAAATAAGCCTTCCTCCAAAAATAAGCCCTAGCCAGATTTTCACAGATTCTTGGAGTAGGCTTTAAATATAAGCCCTATTCCAAAAATAAGCCCTAGTTTTAATGAAAACCTCCAGTGTTTTCAGACTGAAGGACCTGTGATGATGTCACAGTCACAGTCACATGACTCGCAGGTCCTTCAGCCCAGGCCACAGAGTGCAATGTGTAAGTGAAGGTTCAATGTATACAAACATTTATATAATCACACAAACAGTCCCCTATCATAAAGTGTGGCTACTGGGACTTGTAGTTCCCCAGCATGCCACACTTTCATGATAAGGCACTGAAAGAATAGACACACACTCCATGGTAATATATATATACAGACATATATACACACAGTACACAGCCCATAGTCATTAAACATGGGGTGTGTATATACACACTGGTACTTGTGGTTCCACAGCAGATGGCAAGGAAGTAAATGCCCCAGCATGCAGTGTTTGCACCCGCCGTGTTAGAAAAAATAAGACCTTCCCTTGAAAATAAGCCCTAGCCCTTTCTTTGGAAATTAAAATAATATAAGACCCTGTCTTATTTTTGGAAAAACATGGTACCTAAATCGCTTGATTACTGTATCATAAGGGGATAAAAAGCCTGATGTTACCATTTTGCTACAGGAAAGTTATTACTTGAACCTGCGTCATATATGATGGAGTGGGAACCGGAGTCGGAGTCAGTCGTTGTTAGGGAATTGAGGAGTCGGAGCTTTGGCTTACTGACTCCACAGCCCTGATGCCATGCGGTCAGCATTAGTCAGTACATTTAATTTTTTTGGTACAGTTGCATGCCATGTGGTCAGCATTGGTCAGTACATTTCTACTTTTTGGTATGGTTGCACTAATGTCACCGTGTGGAACTTAGAATGTTTTGATTGGCTTAAAGGGAATGTGTCATCAAAAAAAAGAGTCATTGTTTAAGTCCCATTTTTATGTTAAACACATTTTTTAGGATTTTTTTTAATTTTTTTTTTTACATTTTTGATATCACTTTCCATATTTTTTAATATTTCTTAAGTCTTGCATTTTTCACTTTGGCCACTAGGCCTTGTTTGCACTACTTTAACAGCAGTCAGAGAGGTGCTTTACAGTAGCTTCATGCACATAGGAGATGTAAGACTGACTCATTCACTTCTATAGGAGAGTTTTCTAGTCATGCTCTGTGACCTGGGAAGAAATCAGTGTGCAGGGAGGTTGTTACGGTCTGGAGGTGGATCCACTGGACCACCGCAGGCGATGGCGTAAGCCCACACCAGGGAGTGGGATCTAAGTGGGACCCGGAATTCACCAGAGCCCGCCGCAAAGCGGGATGGTCTTGCTGTGACGGGTTTCCACCAGGTCACTACCACTGGCGGGGCTTGCCTGCGGTGGTGGCCAAGAGTGCGAGGTACAGTAACGGCAGGCAGGCTCGTGGTCGTAGACAGGCAGGAGGTCAGGACAGGCGGCTCTGGTTCATAGACAGTAGACAAGCAGGAGGTCAGGGCAGCGGCAAGGTTCGTAGACGGTAAACCTAAGCAGAGAGTCGGTACACGGTAAGGCAAGACAGGAACGCTCTGGAACACTTTCACCATGGGAATATACACCAAGGATCCGGTGAGAGCCTCCAGGAAGAGGCCGGACTTAAATAGGAGCAGTGCCCGGCAATGACCAATTACCGGCACACTGCCCCTTTAAATTCAAACTTCCGGCGTGTGCCCGCCCCTAGGGGCGGAGCCACGCGCCGGGAGCTGGACACAGACTGAGCAGGAGCGCGGCCGGGTAAGTGAGCGCCGGAGGGGGCAGATGCACGAGCGGACCCCGAACCCGACGTGCGGGACGGGGCTCCGCTGGGAGCAGGGGCACGGGCGCGCCTGCGACCCGGGACAGCGGTCGCAGGGGCGTCCGTGACAGAGGTGAAAGGGTGAACTGTGACTATCTCTTGTGACTGGTGGATCTTGTGTTATCTATTCACACTGGTGTCTCCTTTCAGTTTGACCATCTTTGTGCTGATAATGAGCAGACTACTGAGAATCTTTCTGTACAGAACAGGAAGTGTCAGACTATTATTAGGCTTAGTGGCCAAAGTGAAAATTGCAGGACTTAAGAATTATTAAAAAATATTGAAAGTGATATGGAAAATTTAAAAAAATAACCAAAAATTCTTAAAAAACGTGTTAAACATAAAAATGTGAGTTAAACAATAAGTTATTTTTGATGACACATTCTGTTTAATGACTGAGATGTGTAGGCTAGTAATGTAATCCTTCTTTTCTTTTGTCAACAGTTGACAATGTAAAAAGCAGTGAAAGAGTGTGCGTGACCACTTGCTGAAGTGCAAACGTTTGGGGAAAAGAAGTACACCTCTCCCTCCCATCAACCAAAGATATCATATCTGGCATTCATCCTGCCTCAAAGTGGACTCCTCTAGTAAGGGATTATGATTTATATAATAGTTGTTCACTGATTATAACAGCATTATTAATCAATTTAATATTTGTTCTATAGGTCGTCTGGCAATGTGCACATACCCATGGCACCGATCCCTGCAGCAGATAATGCCAGCAGACCACCCCATTCTTGGCCACATCAACCACCCAGGAAGCAGAAGAAGAAGATGACCTGCCAGGAACTTCACTGATGGACTCTCCATACTCCAGGTCCACAATGGCATCGCCCTCTCCAGCAGCGCCCTCTGCAGCAGCGCCTTCTGCAGCAGCGCCCTCTGCAGCAACCACAACATCTCGTGTTGCTGCTGTTGCCGTCCAATATGCCACCCCTAGACCACGTCCCCACACTCCACCACACACCTCCTACATCCAACAAGTCAGCGACAGAACCCGCTGCAGAAGGGAGAGAAAACTAGAGGAGGAGGAACGTACTCTCGCATTTATATGGCATGTTGATGGAGATAACACCTATGATATGTGTATTACTTTGCACATCACTGCCACTGTATCCAAAGAGCTCAAAGAGACAATTAAATGGGGCTTTGTCTCCTCTTGGCGGCAGTCTATGACACGCCCACATGCATGAGCAATATTCGTCTCCTCCTCTCTGGCCTGCAGTGGATGGCAGGGTTGGAAGCTGCTGCTTTTCCACATGCCCTTATTAGCCGGGTCCAGTCTGAACTCCAATGGAACCCTCTTCCCAGCCCACCACCTCAACCTCAATACCTCTCCCAATCCCAACCTGGTACATCATCTTCTCCCTCCCACTTTTCACCAAATTATGAGGACTATGTTTTTAATTTCCATTTTTATAGTTGGCACTTTAGAAATGGGTTATGGGTTGTTGGTTGAAGGGTTTATAATTTGTTTGTTATGTATATTAAAAAGCTTATATTACATTTTATTTTTTACACTTTGAACCTTGGCTTGTGTTATTTTATAGTACATTACATATGTAAACGGTCCTACAAATGTGTCTTGCTTCTACTCTAGATTAAACCATGTTAAACCAACATTTTATTTGGGATATCAATGAATTTTTATAAAAATTGGAGACGAATACAAGGACAATAAAAAGGTATGCACACCTGTGTTGCGACGTTTCGAAGGAGTAATCCTTCTTTCTCAAGCATGCACAATGTGTTGTTTAAAGAAGGTTTAAATACCACATACACGATTATTATAAACCAATACAAATACACAGTTATAAACAACTGACTTATGGGAATACCTTTAAGCTTAAATTTTCGTTTAAACCCTTAGGGGATAACAATTGTAACTTATTGATCCAATAGGCTTCCCATTGTAGCAATTGCGTTTTAACCATTTCAGAGCCTTTACATTCCATGTGTTCCAATATGCACCAACGGAGTTCTGTTACCCGGTGCTTGGCTTCTACAAAATGACGTGCTATCGTAGTTTCACCGAAACCTTTTTTGGCTTCGATCTCTTCTTTCCTTTTTTTTTTAAATAAATCAATAGCAGATCGGTGTTCATTCATACACATCTTTACCACTCTGCTCGTCTGTCCTACGTATACCTTACCGCAAGGACATTTAATTAAATAAACGACTTGTATTGTGTTGCATGTAAAAAAAACCTATTTTAATTTCTGTACCTTTTAAAGGATGTTTAATATTAGAACTCTTTATTATGGAAGAACAATTTAGGCGGTTCAAACAAGGGAATGTCCAAGTTTTCACAGTATCTAGTCTTGTCTGCCTACTTGTACAAATTTTAATGTCAGAAGAAGTGAGCTGATCACAAAGGCTACAACCTTTCCTAAACACACATACAGGAGAATCTTTGAACAGTGCATTATATGTAGGGTCACTGCCCAAAATTTGCCAATGTTTAAAGATAGTTTTTTTAATTATATCTGCATGCCCATGATAGGTTGACATAAACAAAATTCTGTCCTGTTTCTTTTTTGGCTTTAATAATTCCTCTCTATCTAGAGCTAAAACCTCCTGTCCTGTTTTTTCTAATTTACTTCTATTGTGTCCTCGAACCTGAAACTTTTTAATGATTTTATGCATACTTTCTACATACGACTCATTACCAGAGCAAATGTGTCTTGCTCTAATAAATTGGCTCCCAGGGATCCCTCTAAAGACCTGTGAAGCATGAAAGCTTTGGCGATGTAATAAATTATTCCGATCTGTGTTTTTAGAGTATAACAATGTCTCCAGCTTATCACCATTTTTTGTAACATGGACATCCAAGTACTGTATACTATTTTGTTGTTTATTCATTGTGAATTTAATAAGACAATGTAAGTTGTTAATGTATTCCAGGAATTCACACAGTCCGTTCTCTGAACCTCTCCATAGGAGAAAAACATCGTCCACGTAGCGCAACCACAGGATGATGTTCTCATGAAATTTGGATGAAAAATTTTTTTTTTTTTCAAGCATAGCCACAAATACATTTGCATAACTTGGGGCTGTAGGGGATCCCATCGAGGTCCCCTGCAGTTGCAAGTACAGATCGTCCCCGAACCGAAAAAAGTTTTTTGTAAGCACAATATCCAATGTAGACATCAAAAAACTATTAAATGCATTATCGAGTAAGTTGTTTTCACTCCAAACCTCTTTCACTAACTCTCTACCTTCAACGTGTGGAATATTCATGTATAGTGACTGAATGTCAAGTTTACATAACCAGTCAACCTGGAAGCTGTAATGGACTTCAAGAATTGTCCTGTAAACAATACTTTTCTCTTTTCACTGCTGGTTGAAGAAATTAATCAACAAATCTGGCCAAAGGTTCAAGCAGCGAATTAACCCCCTGATACCATTGGCCTGCCGGGTTTTTTTTAACTACTTGTGTACTTTAGGTACCATATAGAAAATGGGGACCCGAGGGTGAGTGTTAATCAATGATTTACTAGTATTATTAGTAATTATATCAATTATTATTTTAACCTCACTAGTAGGGTCGTGATCTATTTTTTTAATATACTCTAGTATCTTCCAATTGGCTATATGCTTCCTGAATTTACTGCTCTCTATCCAAAATTACAGAGGCCCAGCCATTTCAAAACGTCACAGCACAGGTGTGCATCTCGCTCAATGTCAGACGTCTCCCTGCTATCCGAATACGGACTAATTGAATAAATCCATGGAGGTTATATACCAGACTAAAACTTAAGCATACCACAGCACTTTATGTCTTTTATATTGTACCTAATGTGTTTCTTAAAGTTTATGGACATTGGTTTGGATAAATAAATGTAAGAAAAATATTCTATAAAGTCTACCATTGTTTGCACTAAAGACTTTAGGAGCTTTGGAGATGGCTCATATGGAGGCTATTTGCTACATTTGCTACAGGTGTACATTTGGTAAAGAAGGTTGAAACTTTTATTGCATCATTTTTAATCAGCCCTATAGACCTATTTACATACTATGGGGAAACCTATGTACCTACTGGGTGGCATATATATCTATATACTGGGGCAAACCTATATATCTATAACCTACTGGGGAGCACATATACCTACCTACCTACATACTAGGAGGCCTTATAATCTACTGGGAGACATATATTCCTTTCTAAATACTGGTGAGCCCTATAACCTACTGGGGGGGACATATATCCCTACCTACATACTGGGGGACCTTATATAACTAACAATCTACTTGGTGGTCATATATATCTACCTACATACTGGGGATTCTATATAACTACCAACCTACTGGAGGGCCCCATATAACTACTAACTCACTGGGTGGTCATATATATCTACCTACATACTTGGGCCTTATATAACTATCAGCCTACTGGGGGTCTGTATATAACCAAAAAAAAAAAAACTCTCGTGGCCAGGAATCCTCCGACACTCTTTTAGTTAACCTGTTTCCTTTTCATTGACAGTCTTGTTTTCCTATTTGGTCTTGTGTTCCTTCTACCTATCACCTCTATTCTGCTTTCTCTGGTTCCCTATAAAAGGATTAATTTGCCTGTCATCCTTGCCTGCTATAGTGATTTGTTTTTGCCAGTAGTTAGCCCTTTACCTTCTGTGCTTTTTCCTGGTATCCGACCTTGCTTTTCTACCAACTATTCAGTTGCTTTGTGATTTGGTACTGCTTTGCCCGACCGTTATTTCCCTGGCTAGTCTGACTTCTCTTTATTGTGTTGGTTTGTCTTTGTCTCATGTTGCACTTATTTAGTGTAGCTCTCAGTTCTCTGGTTGGGCCCGACCTATTAAGGAGTGGGGCACCCCCAAAAGGCAGGGACAGGGGTTGGGACCAGCGTCAGGGCCTCACTCTGTGTCTGCTCGTGCACCCCTGACTGGTCCCTTATACTGCCTTTTACGATTTTGTACCACACTACTCCTTGGCCACCACCACAAGAAAGTTGCATGAGGGGTAGTGACCTGGGGGTCAACCCGCGTTACTGCAGGCTCTGGTGAAAACCATGGGCCCCTGAGACTCCGCTTCCTGACTTGGCTTACACCACTGTTTGCAGTGGTCCAGTGGAGCCACACCAACACCCACATGCTACCTGAAGGGAACAACAACTGAAGGAAAGAATAAATAACAGTTAATTTTTATTTTTTATTTTTTGCAAAATCATGTTAAAACATGTAATGAGGTACAATAAAACCAATTTTACACCATGTACTAGCCTACACCAGAAATGAAAAAAAAACAAGCCTTGATTACAGTTGTGTCACCATAAGATAAGATAATAATCAAAACATCAATGGTCAGTCAATAAATGCTGGAAAAAAGGGGAGGTCACTATATGGAGATGTAGCCATACATAATGAAAAAAGCATTAAAAGAGGTGGGGTGTATGGTATACTGACCCTAGAATGGCCTGATTAAGACCTGGTGTGACACTGAAGCCTAGCAACTGGGCAAACTCCCCGAAAGAGGGAGACCCTCTTTGGATACCTGTTCCTACTGATAAGTAACCCTAATTCCTAACTAATCATAATATTAATCATTCCAAAATGTTTCAGTCTCTCCAATTAACCTCTTCAAGTGAGACTAGTTGCAGTAAATCATAACAAGGAAAACCCAGTACACATATAATATAAAACAGAGGTACAAATAGAAACCTAAATTCTAATTAAATTTGAAACCTCTAAATATACAGTATAAGAAATGTGGCTGCTACCTGCTGTGTAACAACTATCCACAGAGGATAAATACTATAGGCAGTACAATTAGATAAAATAAATTAAATGAACATTGTAGTGACGTCTGGCCACTTAGTAAGGTGCAGGTACTTGAAGGCAAAGCATAAGGCAGTATAAAGATCTGCATCTGATTGTGTAGCCACCAGCAGGAACCCTCATGATTGTGAGTGCAAGTTACAAGGACATCCCATGATGACTGAATATGTGAACTGCTGGGAACCAGGGTCATAAGATGAATCTATTATTAATATAGTAGTCTTCTCTGTTATCTGATATTCACATAGACCCATAAAATAAAGTTATCTAGTCAGCTATGCTGCAGAGTGAACTCTATTAAAATTAAAGCCAAAGAGCAATATCAAAATTGCAGGTTTTTCCTTCCACCTCACTTTTAAGTTTTATAAATACAGTATATGGAACAGTAAATGGTACCATTAAAAGTACAACTTGTCCCACAAATAAACAAGCCCTATATGGCTATGATAATGGAAAAAAAAAGTTATGGCTCTTGCAAGGTGGAAATGAAAAAACTAAAATACTGTTGCCAAAACTCACATCAGGATCGGGTTAAAGCAATTGTAAAAGAGGAGGCAAGGAGGAGACCTTTTCCCAATTTAGAGGAGAGAAGGAAGATGGTTCCCATCACTACAGGGAACATGGCAGCAAGAACAGAAATAAAACAGTAGGTGATAGTCCTGCCTTTGTATTCAGAGGGTTTCCGTTGTGCCCGAGGGTAGAAATACAAAATGTAAAAGGCGGTGCACATCTAATATATACTTTGAAAACGTAAGCATAGGGGCACACTGAAAGGCAAGACATCTCTAATACATAAATCAGTGGGACACAAAGACAATAAACCTCAAATTTTTTAAAGGAAATAGGAAATGCTTTTTCAGCTAAGGAAAAATGAAAAAATGGGACTCTTGTTTACGTATTTGAAACAAGATTGTATTTGCTCACCTCCCAACACTCAAGGGGTTCCCCAAAAGTGATCCCCCACACTAAAAAAATTTACCTTACAGGGGGTCCATTAACGCCCTTCCCAGAGTGTAGGAACCCTTTACGTGTTGGGGGGGTGAGTTTAAAAAATCTTTTTTATCAAAAACTGTAAACAAAAATCCCAGTTTTTCATATTTTTTCCCTTTGCTGTAAACATTTCCTATATTCCCCAAAAAACTAGGTTTTACTTATCTTTATGTGCCACGATTTATTTTTTAATGTATGTCATTGCCTTTCATGTGCACCTACTTATTTTCAAAATATATTAATTGCACAGCCTTTTACTTTTGTAGTCTATTTTTGGGGGGGATCTCATTGGCTTGCGCACTCAACCAAACCCCATTAAATATGTTGCGGTTTAAATCAATTTCGGGTTCCTACACTCCGGGAAGTGGCAGTTTTGAATGGCTCCCATAAGGTAACATGTTTTTAGTGTAGGGGCCACCTGCTCGGGAACCCCTTACGTGTTGGAGTGAGTTAAAAAAAATCTTTATCAATAGGGAAACAAGAGTCCCAGGTTTTTCAATTTTCCCCTTTGCTGTAAAGCATTTCTATATTTTTCCTATAAACTTAGGTTTTATTAGTCTTTTTGTTGCCACTGATTTATGTTTTTAAAGAGGGCATTGCCTTTTAGTGTGCCTATGCTTACGTTTAAAGTATATATAGAGTGCACACCTTTTTTTTTGATTATTTGGGGGACAATCTCATTGCTTTCTGCACTAACCACCTCATATAAAATGTGCAGGAAATCAATTTTCGGGTTTTATCACCCTGGGAATGGCAGTTTGAAGGACTCCTAGTAAGGGAACTGTTTTAGGTGGGGGCTCACCTGCTTGGGGGAAACCCCTTTTATGTTGGGAGGAGGGGTTAAAACAATCTTTTGATCAAATACTGAAAAAAAGTCCCAGGGTTTTTCATATTTTCCTTTGCTTAAAAGCATTTCCTATTTCCAAATAAACTTGAGGGTTTTTTTTATCTTTAGTTCCACTTTTTTATGTATTTTTTAAGGGGCATTGTTTTCATTTTGCACCCATGCTTACGTTTTCCAATAATTAAGATGTGCACCCCCTTTTTTATTTTTTTTTTCTAATTTTGGGAGGGGCAATCCATTTGGGTTGCTGCACCCAACCCCCCTATATAAATATGTGCAAGGGTTTAATAATTGGAGGTTCCACATCCTGGGGAGGGGCATTAAAAGGATCCCATAAGGTAACTGTTTTAGGGAAGGGGCTCGCCTGCTTGGGAACCCCCCTTTACGTGTGGGGGGGTAGTTAATAAATCTTTTATCAAATACTGTAAACAAGATCCCCCGGTTTTTTCATATTTTTCCTTTTCTGTAAAGTTTTTCCTTTTTCCCCATATAAAACTTGAGGTTTCTACCCTTTGTCTTTATGTGCCACGGATTTTTTGTATTTGGGGTAGAAATAAAACCCTTTTGTGGGGGTGGATTTAACCCCCTTTAAATATCAGGTAAAATTGTATTTGGAATAAGCCATTTTTGCAAGCAAAAGGCCCTTTTAAGGGAAGGAAATTTCCTGTTTTCAAATTGAAGCTTTGGGGAGGAAATATTTGATGGGCTGGGGAAAAGCTTGGATTGGTAGACGGGGCTCTAAAACTGTTTATGCAAAGGGGGCTTGTAGGCAGGGTTTAATCCCGGGTAAATTTCTTGGTTTCCCTGAACCTCGTTGGGGTTTCCCGGCCGCTGCTGTGGGGCCCGGAGCATGAAAATTTTCCCACAGCTGTTTGTGTGTTGCCCAGCTATATATTGGGGGGCCTTTTAACCCGCCCATCTAAATTTACTGAAAGGGCCAAAATTTTCCTGCCCCAGGGTTAAAAAAGTGGGGGGACATATTAATTTTGCCTAAAAATAAGGGGGGCCCTTGTTAAAATGCCTAGCTAATTTCACGGGGGCCTTACACCTGCCTTTGGGTATAAACTGGGGGACATATTGCCCGGCCCCAGTAAATACTGGGGGCCTTTTACCTATCTATCTATATTCTAGGGTCCCCAAAATTTCCTGCTACTATATAAAAATTTGGGGGGGGCCCTATTAAATTTCCTTTGCTTATATGGGGCCATAAAACCTTCTTTGGGTATATAAGGGGGCCATAAATTTCCTGCCTAGTGTTGGGTTTGGGGGCCCATTTTAACCCGCTTACAATTTTCAGGGGGGCCTTTTTTACCCTGGGCCCGGCTATATACTTTGGGGCCCCATTACCTGCCTGAATAAAAATGGGGGCCCATTACCTGCCCCGGTATACTGTAATTTCGGGGGGTATATTACCTACCTGGGGCTATATATTTGGGGGCCCTATTACCCACCTAAACTATATACGGGGGGGCCAAGTTACCGATTAAACCCGTAAGTATATACCCGGGGTTTCCTTATTAATTTCCTATAAACCCCCCCCCCAATTGGGGTCTATAAAAGGAAATCCCCATCCCCATTTTTTTATCATAGAAAAAGCCGTTGCTGTGGGGATGGGGGCTTTTTTGGATGTTTTTCCCGTATTAAAAAACCCCATTGGAAAGGGAGTTATAAAAAACCCCTTTGTAGGTAAACAATATGTAAAGGGGCTGGAAAAGTGAAAGGAAATTTTTAAAAAGTTTTGTGGTTAAATTCTGCAGAGACGATTTTTGGGCCGGGGGAATTTTATCAAGGAGGCTTTGGGGGAGATTTTTGAAGAGAAAGGGGAAATGTGAAACCCAACTCTGATCCGAAAAAAAGTTTCCCTTTTAAATCACTAAATTTAACTGCAGTGTAATCACTTAAATTTCTGCCCGGCCTAATACAAAAAAGTTTCACCACTATTGCTCACTGTAAAAACGTTTTTTGAGATGGGCGAAAAAACCCATAATTCGGTTCGTTCACTTTTGCCGGGTTGTCGGAAAAAATAACTTTTGTTTTCCAAAATTTCTTCGGGGCGAAACACGTTAAAAAAACCAGCTTTTTCCCGGGTGACAGTCCTGCAGGGTGCTGGGAAAATTGTTGTGGGCCCTGTTAAAATATGGGAGAGGGGTTGGTTTTTGGGCTTCATACCCAAAGGGTTTTTTTTTTAGTTAAAGGGCACGCCCATACCCGCCGCCCCCTCTTAATTTTCGCTTCATTTTAAAATTTCCCCGGGACACTTAAGAGGGGGAAAACTGACCCCAAAAAAATGAAAGAGGGAAAAGTAGCCTTATAAATTTATGGCAAAAGGGCAGCGGAAAAAAAACAAATGAGGGCTCCCGGTTGGGGAACATCAGTGACAGAGTGTGGAGTGGGGACCCGGCCGGGGAGCACAGGGGAGATGAGGTCAAGTGGGGACAAAGGCCTATTTTTGGGGGGTGGAAAAAAAAAACAGGGGGAAACCAAGGTTTGGGACAAATAACAAGGGGTGAAAGGGTTAAAAAGGGACAGCCCTTAAAAAGCAGCATGGGTCAGACAGTGGCACAATGACAGAGTGTGGAAGTTCCCCGGATGACCACAGCAGCAGTTTGGTTTTCAGACAGTGGCACAAAGGGCAGTGTGGGAGGTCCCTTTGGGAGGGAAACCAAAAGCAGCAGCTGAGGTCAGGGCAGTGGGCCCCAATGACACAAGTGTGTAGGAACGGCAGCAGGGCCCAGGGAGCATAATGAGGTCAAAACTGTGGAAAAAGGGCATTCAGGGGGGGTGGCCAAAAAAAGGATTTGGCCACAAGTGGGACAATGACCAAAAGTGTGGAGGTTTAGGCAGCAGCCCCCAGGGCAGGGATGAGGGCAGGGCAGTGGGACAAAGGCAAAATTTTGGAGGTGGCAAAAAAGGGGTAGGGCCCCAAAAGTGGGACAATGACAAAGTTTTGTAGGTCACGGGAGCTCCAACAGGCAGCATGAGGTCAGACAGCTTTGGGACAATTGGGCAAAAGTGTGTAGGTCCGGCCGCAGCCACAGAGCCCGCAAGGGTCATCAAATTTCACAAAGCCTTTTTTGGAGGTGGCAAAAACAAATAAGGCCCCCAGAAATTTGGGGAAACCAAAAGGCACAGTGTTTAGGTCACGGCAGCAACCCACGCGCAGCATAAGGTCGGGCAAAATGGCACAATGACACAGGTTTTCAGGGGCACGGCAGGGAGCAGCTTTAAAAGGGGCAGACAGTGGGACAATGACATTCTGGAGGTGGCAAAAACAGGAGTAGGCCACAGAGTGGCGACAATTGACACAGTGTGTAGGTCACGGCAGCAGCCACAGCAGCAGCATGAGGTCAGACAGTGGCACAATGACATTCTGGAGGTGGCAAAAACAGGAGAAGGCCACAGAGGGGCTCAATGACAGAGTATGTAGGTCACGGCATCAGCCACAGCAGCCGCATGAGGTCAGACAGTGGCAGCAGCCACAGCAGCAGCATGAGGTCAGACAGTGGCACAATGACACAGTGTGTAGGTCACGGCAGAAGCCACAGCAGCAGCATGAGGTCAGACAGTGTCACAATGACACAGTGTGTAGGTCACGGCAGCAGCCACAGCAGCAGAATGAGGTCAGACAGTGGCACAATGACATTCTGGAGGTAGGCAAAACAACAGGAATAGGCCACAGAGTGGGACAATGACACAGTGTGTAGGTCACGGCAGCAGCCAAAGCAGCAGCATGAGGTCAGACATGGCACAATGACACATGAGAGAGTTGGCAAAAACAGGAGTCAGGCCACAGAGTGGACAATGACAACAGTGTGTAGGTCACGGCAGCAGCCAGAGCAGAAAACAGCATGAGGTCAGACAGTGGCACAATGACAGAGTGTGAGGATCACGGCACGCACAGCAGAGCATGAGGTCAGGACAGTGGCAGCAGCCACATGCACAGAGTGGGTCAGACAGTGGCACATTACACAGTGTGTAGTGGTCCAAGCAGCAGCATGAGGTCAGGGACAATGACACAGTGTGTAGGTCACGGCCAGCACCAGAGCAGGACAGCATGAGGTCAGAACAGTGGCATATAAATGACACAGTGTGGAGGTCACGGCAGGCTGCCAGAGCAGCAGCATGAGGTCAGACAGTGGCACAATGACAGTGTTTAGGTCAATAGCAGTTGCCACAGCAGCAGCATGAGATCAGACAGTGGCACGACAGTTGTAGGTACGGCGCCTCAGCCACAGCAGCAAGCATGGGTCCAGGACAGTGGCACGAATGACATTCTGGAGGTCGTAAATCAGGAGTAGGCCACAGAGTGAGGACAATGGAACAGTTGTGTAGGTCACGGAAGCAGCAGAGCAGCAGCAGTGAGGTCAGACAGTGGAACAATGACACAGTGTTATGTAGGTCAGGCAGCAGCCACAGCAGCAGCATGAGCACAGTCAGTGGAACAATGACAATCTTGGATGGTGGCAAAAACAGGGAGTAGGCCCACAGAGTGGGGATCAATGGACACAGTGGTGTAGGTCACGGCAGCCAGCCAGCAGCAGCTGCAATGAGGTCAGACAGTGGACAACAATGAACAGAGTGTGTAGGTCACGGCAGCAGCCACAGCAGCAGCATGAGGTCAGAACAAGTGGCACAATGACATTCTGGAGGTGGGCAAAAACAGGAGTAGGCCACTGAGTGGGACAATGACACAGTGTGGAGTCACGGCGCAGCCACAGCAGCAGCATGGAGGTCAGGCAGTGGCACAAATCACAGTTGGAGGTGGGCCAAAAAACAGGAGTAGGCCACAGAGTGGGGACAATGACAACAGTGTGTAGGGTCACGGACAGTCAGCCCAGAGCCGCAGCATGAGGCTGTCAGTGGCACAATGACACAGTGTGGAGTGTCACGGCAGCAGCCAGAGCAGCAGCATGAGGTCAGACCAGCTGGACCAATGTACAGAGTGTGTAGGTCACTGCAGGAGCGACTGCAGCAGCATGAGTCGATTGTGGCACATTGACACAGTGGGTAGGTCACGGGCAGCAGGTCACTGCATGAGGTTAGACGTAGTGGAAACAAGACATTCTGAGGTGGCAAAAAAAGGAGTAGGCCACAGAGTGGGACAATGAAACAGTTGTGTAGGTCTCGGCAGCAGCAACAGCAGCAAGCCCAAAATTTTTTTGGGGGGGGGGGGGGGATGGTTAGGCAGTGGGGCCAATCACATTCTGTAGGTGGCAAAAACAGGAGTCGGCCACAGAGTGGACATGACACAGTGTGGAGGTCACGGCAGCACAAAAACCAGCCAGTGAGCAGCGCATGAGGTCAGACATTGGCACAATGACAGAGTGTGTAGGTCACTGGCAGCAGCCACAGCAGCAGCATGAGGTCAGGACAGTGGCACAGATGGACATTCTGGAGGTGGCAAAAAAAGGAAATAGGCCACAGAGTGGCACAATTGACAGAGAGTTGGGACGGTGACGGCGGCAGGAGCAAAAGCATGTGGTCAGAGAGTGGACAATGACACAGTGTGGAGGTCCACGGCAGCAGACCACAGGCAGCAGCATTAGGGCAGACCGTGGCCACAATGACAGAGTGTGGAGGTGGGTGGCAATACCAGTCCTGGTAAAGCTGGTTGGTGGCAGATGGAGACTACTGTCAGCAGATGTGTGGCATTCAGGCGGGTGGCCGGCATCAGATAGTGGGTGAGGCAGTAGTTTGAACCCAGATAATCATTTCTAACAGTCTTGGGTGACGGCGTCATGGCTGATGTGAATCTGACGCCTAAGGCATTGGTGTGTGGAAATCCAGGCCGATCACGCCTGATTAATCTTGACAAAGGTCGTAGTTCCACAATATCCCGTGGACCAAGCGGGTTCTCTTGGGGTTACGATGGCCCCGCCGCACTGAACACCCGATTGATGCCACACTAATGGCAGGGCCAGGCAGCTTCTACACTGCAAACACGGCAAGTTGCGACCACGGCATCCAGTTTGGCTGCCAAGTAGTCCAGCGAATATTCTAACACTGGTGGCAGAGTGCTTTTCCAAGTAGGACACCTCTGTTGGTTCAGGGTATGCTCCAGGTCCTGATGCTGCTGCTGGTGAATGCCATCCTCAATAGGCGGGTTGAAGTGGTGAAAATGTCATCAGTGACTCCAGACTTAGGTTGCTGCTGATGGAGCGGTACTGACTCCGACCTCCATCACCTTCCACCGGCCAGCCGCCACGGCATGTAGTACGTGAGCGCTGAATGAACCCCCCGGGGTCAGACTGTCAGGAGGAGGAGGGACGACTGCCGCACATGGGCAGCGGCCAACTGGGACTACGGGGATTTTCCTCCTCTAGTATTTGAGTTTGTCCTCCCACTCTTCAATAGCGGGAACAAAAAAAGGCTCCCATTCTGTACCGGTAGCGAAGTTACACAATAGGGTGGAGAGACAGAAGTTCAAACACCTCTGCGGATGCTGGACTATTCGGGCTCTGGTCACAGCCAAGGCAATTCAAGCATGAGCGGGCCATCTGCACAGTGACTCTGATGGGCTCCCTGCCTCCATACTCCACTGTATACTGCCACGAATGCCTTCGGGTTCATCTGCCTCATCTTACCTCATCTCCATATAGCTCCTCCCAGCTGTCCTGCTCCTCTCTATCTTGCCACCTGGGGTAGAAAATCCATCATTTCACCAGGACAATGCTCTGCTCCAATGTCCTCCTCCTCCTCCTCCATTTTCAGTCACACCGGACTCATGTCGGGCCGAGATGTAGTCGCCCACGAATCAAAGTCCCCTGACCAGAAGATTTTTCAGCATTATTTCCCTGTTCCAGGAACATGAAGCAGTGGATGTCGTTATTAATCCCGTAGTCCTGGCGACTGACAAATACGGCGCCCTCCTCGAATGGCTCATCAACAAACGGCAGGTGTCACTGCTTGAGCTCGCCACTGGCTGACATCAAAGTTACACAGGGGAGTTCCTTCTGTCTGCTGGATCAATCAAAAAAATCGTTAATGGCCTTTCTCTGTTCATACAGTCGGTCCAACATGTGCAGGCTGGAAATTCAAACGGGTGGGAAACATCGCATATCAAGAGTGTGTTGGGGGGAGGCCGTTCTGCCGCTGCAACTCGAGGAGGGTTTGTGTCTGGCTTTGTAGATTGGATTAAAGTGATGCACAGTTTCCTGGCCATTTTCAGAATGTTCTGAATGATCGTGGAAGACTTCAGGAACCTTCTTCACAAACAGTTTGAACACGTGTTGCGCCATGCAGGGCGCATGGTCCACCCTCCACGGTGCAAGCGCCAGACACCATGTTACTCCCATGTCAGTCAAATATGGTTCCGATTTGCATTTGGCCGCGGAGGAAAGCCACCACCATCGATTTCTTGGCTGCATGACGTGGAGCAGTTACCTCCCCTGTGTGACTTCGTCTCGCCGAGGGGGAAAGCCGGTGTTAGAACTGCGTGATGAACAACACTGTTACCCTACACATGTGGTATGATGGAGCAGTACTTGTGGAGGCTGAGATGGTGTGGGGGTGGAGGAAGAGGAGGAGGGAACAACTTTGGTAGCAGGTGCCGCAGTTTGACAACGTGGAGGGAGGAAAGGGCGTATCATGTCATGTTGTTGGGTGTGCCTGGGCCGGAAAATAGAACATTCACCCAGTGGGCCGTTTATAAGGACATGTACTGGCCCTGACCGTAGTTACAGCTCCAGACGTGCCGCGGCTGACATGCACTTGTGAACAAACCGGATAGCTCAAGGACTGGCCACCTTCTGTTCTACATATTTAATGATGTGTGGTACTGCCTTATTGGGAAAAAAGTAATTATGGCTTAGAACTCTCATCTGGCTGGCAAAAGCCATTAGTTCTCTGAACGGTTGCAGAGTCCGCCATTTGGAAAGGGAGGGGACTGCTGTACCAAACAACTTTGGAAAAGGAGCACGGTCAGCTGCTGCACATTAGGATGGTTGGACGACATACCTGTTGTCTCCTTTGCAATCGCCTCAACTGAACGACTGATGGCGCCCATGAAGTAGCAAAGTAGCAGGAGCCGAGTATCGGATTTTAACGACAAACGCTCCGTACTGAGTGAACTACTGCCAACCGCTGCCTCGCTGTGCCCCTGTGCACGCTACTCTCTTGGAACTGCGAAAAGGGCGTTTATCACCCCGTGGCGCTTGGCTCCCGACCTCACACTTGCTGGCTACCTGTGAATCACAGCCACACAAACACACTGGCTGGCTGCGCACTGCTGCTTGAAGGCGCAAGCTGACGCCCCTCTTCTCATGACGGGGATTTTTTTAATGAAGACCCTTGCCTCTCCCGGCCTCCTCCAAGTTGCGGTTCGGCTACATATAATCTATTTGTGGTTTCATCCGTCACTGCTGTCCTCAATCACCGGTCTTGGTATGCAGATGGACTGACCCCTAACAACATAAAACCTCCAATGCCCCCCACTCTCAGCATCTATACTTTTGCCTGCATACACTGCAAGAAGCAGGGGGTATTGGCCCCATTTCTTCGCTGCCAAGTAGCTGCTGACTGCCCTCCTCAAATTGTTCATCATCCGCTATATAGGTGGTGCTGAGCAAGACCACATAGTAGATCATGATGAGGGGAACCGGATGGGACAGTGGCGGGTTTTAGGACAGGTGAGGGCCCTGAACCGCTCCCGGGCCTGCCATATAGGGTTGTGTCTGAAGTTCCCACCGACTCTTGGCTGGGGTTTGTCAGATGTCATCTGGGCAGAAGTGGATGACCTAGTCAACCAAATCCAAGAACCATTGGGTTGCTGAACAACACACGCAGCTAGATGGACAGCGGCAGTTTGTGACCCTCTCACCGAGAGTGACCCCTGCTGCGTGTCCACTTGCTGTGCTGACGACATCGGACATGTTTGTTGCCATCTGCACTCCGCAGGTGAAAGAGCTGCCACCTCCTCTGTCTGACATACTTGTTTGTTTCTATAAATGTACAGACACTGTTTGATGAAGAATCTGGGTAGATGACAAATACAACATCCTTGTATTTGACGCCAAATTGAACCCAGCTGTAACAAGCTATGGTAACCCTTGCGACACTATAAATTGAGCCTCCACACCACAACATGGGGCAGGGAATAAAATAATTGAACTTGTTTATGTGCCGTTTATAAAACTCTGTGTATTTTACTGAATATAAAAGAACATACAGGCGGTTATTAAACCTTCGGATATGAATTATTGCTACCAGAATTTCTTCGTGGGCGGTGAAAACACAACATTTCTTTTTATCTGAGTACAATGCAGATCAAACGCATTAATTAACCCCTGGATGTAAATTGCCGCCAAAACAATTGAGACAACCACAAACTAGTGCTTTGTAGCGTTTGATACAATGCGGTGTTTTTTACGCACACAACTAAGAGATAAAAATTGTATTACTTTTGCTTGTTAATTATTGCTACAGTCGAAAAATGATATATATTTTGGCGTTTGAAATGTCGGTTTCTTGGGATCACCACAGCATGAAAAACAACGCTTTAATTCAACCCTGGATGTAAATTGCGCCAAACATTGAGCCCATAACTCCACAAACTAGTATAGCTTTGTTAGCGTAGTTAAATTGGCGTGTTTTTTAAGTTTCACAAACAAGAGTTAAAATTGTTATTAACCTTTCGCCTTGTGAATTATGCTACAGGGAAAACTGTATATATTTTGGCGTCTGAAAATGACGGTTTCTTGGGATCACCCACAGCTGAAAAACAACGGCTTAATTAACCACCTGGATGTTCAAATTGCGGCAAAACAAATGAGCCACCACAAACTAGTAGCATTTGTGCGGTTACAGGGGCGTGTTTTTTTACGTTTCACAAGAAGAGATTTAAAATTGTAATTATCCTTGCTTGTGAATTATGCTACAGGAAAAATGTATTATATTTTGGCGTGAAAATGACGGTTTTCTTGGGATACCACAGGCTGAAAAACAACGCATTAATTAAACCCCCTGGAATGTAAATTGCGCCAAACAATTGAGCCACCACAAACTAGTAGCTTTGTAGCGTGTTACAATGCGGTGTTTTTTACGACACACAATAAGAGTTAAATTGTAAATTAAACCTTTGATTGTGTATTATGCTACAGGGGGAAAAATGTTATATATTTTGGCGTTTGAATAAGTCGGGTTTCTTGGGATTTCAACACAGCTGAAAAAAACAACGATTTAAATAACACTGGATGTAAATTGCGGGCAAACAATTGAGGCCTCCACAAATGAGGAGCTTTGATAGCGTGTTAACAAATGCGGTGTTTTTTACGCCAACAATAAGAGATAAAATTGTAAAATTAACCTTTTCTTGTGTGAATTATGCTACAGGAAAAAATGTATATATTTGGCGTTTGAAAAATACGGTTTATTGGGATTCCCCACAGCCTGAAAAATACAACGGCTTAATTAACCCCTGGATGTAAATGCGCCAAACATTGAGCCACAACAAACTAGTGCTTTGTAGCGTGTTACAATGGCGTGTTTTTTACCGCTTCACCAAACCAAGAGATAAAAAATTGTAAATTAACTATGCTTGTGAATTATGTACAGGAAAAAATTTTATATATTTTGGAGTTGAATGGAAAATACGGTTTCTTGGGATTCACAACTGTCTGAAATACACAAGCTTAATTAACCCCTGGATGTAAATTGCGGCCAAAACACATTGAGCAGCCAAAAAGAAGTGGTTTTGTTTGTAAAAATGTGTTTATTTAATGAATACAACAGGATCTGGCCTTAGATCCCCCTTGGACTATTCAATGTGCTGTGAGCAGACTATGGATCTTAAATGTATTTGCAAGCTGCAGTGGACGCACACTGGATTTCAGATCACAATACCCAAAAAAAATTAGAAATAGATTAGAACGTTAAGAGAAGCAGTCTTGAGACAAGCTGAGACAACCCCACAAAAATCGCTGATATAAAAATCAGTTTCTTCAGTAACTATCAGCCGCGAGGCCAGCACCTTCCCTGCATCAGTTTCAGTGAGAGCGCGGGGTATGAGCTCCAGCGTCGCGCGGACTCTTATAGTGCAGTGATGTCAACAGAATCCCGCGGTCTCTGATTGGCTTCATTCTGCACATGTCATGCAGGCTATGCCCTTCTTCCTCCAGAGTGCTTTTCCCCCTGTAGCGCCATGTGCTCGCAGCCATTTTATCAATCAAAAGCACACTTCGTTCACCCGAAGTCCCCCAAACTTCGACTTCGTTCAGAACCGAAGTTTTCCTGAAATTCTAAACGAATTCCACTTCGTCAGAATCAATTCGCCCATCTCTAGCTGCATGGGTGGCTCCAAGCCCACTGTGTCGGAGGATCTGGAGAGAGCGTCTGCCCTGACATTTTTTTCAGCCGGTCGGAAGTGAAGAAGGAAATTAAAACGGGCGAAGAAAAGCGACCACCTGGCTTGTCGCGGATTCAAACGCTGAGCAGATTGTAGATAGAGAAGATTCTTGTGATCAGTGTAGATCTCGATGGGATGACGAGCCCCCTCCAGCAAATGACGCCATTCTTCTAGGGCTAACTTTATAGCAAGAAGTTCCCGATCACCGATAGTGTAGTTGCGTTCGGCTGGGGTGAAGGTCTTGGAAAAAAATCCACACGTTCGCAATTTCCCCGAGGAGGACTTCTGAAGAAGAACGGCGCCGGCACCAACTGAGGAGGCGTCGACCTCTAAGACAAACGGGCGCTGAGGGTCTGGACGAGAGAGAACCGGAGCGGAAGCAAATGCATCTTTCAGACGTTTGAATGCCTCTTGAGCCTGGGAGGCCATTGATTTGGGGTCGGCACCCTTCTTGGTGAGGGTACCATGGGAGCCCCCCAGGGATGAGAAACTGAGGAATAAATTGCCTATAATAGTTGGCAAAGCCTAAAAAGCGCTGGATGGCCCGGAGGCCCACTGGACGAGGCCACTGCAGTACTGCTGAGAGCTTGGCGGGGTCCATCTGAAGCCCTTGATCCGACACGATGTACCCTAAGAAGGGCAGGGAGGTGCGTTCGAACAGGCACTTTTCCAACTTGGCATAAATTTGGTGGTTCCGGTGACGTCTGAGCACCTGGCGGAGGTGGTGACGGTGGGTCTCTAGGTCTGGAGAATAGATGAGTATATCGTCCAGATAAACAATAACACAAACGTATAGAAGATCCCGGAAGATCTCGTTAACGAAATTCTGGAAGACAGCCGGAGCGTTACAGAGACCAAATGGCATGACGAGATATTCGAAGTGGCCATCACGGGTGTTAAAGGCGGTTTTCCACTCGTCACCTTTCCAGATGCGAATCAGATTGTAGGCTCCGCGAAGGTCCAGTTTAGAAAACATTTTTGCGCCACCTAGGCGGTCAAATAGCTCCGAGATCAAAGGCAGGGGGTATTGATTCTTTACGGTTATTTTGTTCAGGCCACGATAATCGATACAGGGCCGGAGGGTTCCATCTTTCTTCTCGACAAAGAAGAATCCGGCTCCCGCAGGTGATGACGACTTGCTTATGAAGCCTTTGCGGAGGTTCTCTAGACATCGCCTTTGTCTCAGGGACGGAAAGAGGGTAAACTCTGCCTCGGGGAGGAGAAGTACCGGGTTGCAGATCAATAGGGCAATCGACGGGCCGGTGAGGAGGCAGAGTTTCAGCCTGTCTTTCAGAAAAGACATCGGAAAAGTCCTGGTAAGGAGCAGGCAGACCTGGCAGAGACTTCGTAGACTTAGTAGAGGCAGACTGAAGAGCTGGGCGGAGTGCCCGAAGGCATCGAGAGTGACAGGCCGGGCCCCAACGAAGAATCTCGCCTGTGTTCCAGTTTAGGGTCGGCGCATGCTCTTGTAACCAGGGGAGGCCCAGGAGGATTTCAGACGAGGACCGAGGCAGTACGAGGGAAATTTCACAGTTTCCCGTTTTAACGCCCGATCTGCAAAGGTGAGGGGAGCAGTTTCCAGAAACGAATGGCATCTTGAGGCTTTGCCACTGACAGAGGACACGAACATGGGTTTCTGCAGGGGGGGGTCCCCTGGAAGCCGGTTTCTGGGACACCAAGCCATGGCTGATAAAGTTACTGGCGGGGCCCAGAATCCAGGAAGGCGGTTAGCATGAAAGGTGCTGTCCGGCGACGTTCCACAAAGAACAGGAATGGTCAGCGGGAGAGGCGCACTGACACCTAGGGTTGCCTCTCCTGCGAGCCCTAGGTGTGGGAGTTTCCCGGGGCACCCGGGCAGTCCCCAATGAAGTGGCCGGAACCCAGCAATAGAAACACAACTGCCTGAGACGTGTTCGCTGTGAGCTTCCTCTGGGTCGATTTTGCCTTTTCACCTGCATGGGTTCGTCCTCATGCACCGTTGGCGGAGGAAGCGGAGGGCATTGAAAGACAGGAGCCAGACGAGGTAGCCGGCGTGGTCGGGTAGGCTCGCGTTGGAGGCGGAGCTCTTGTTGTCTTTCTGCAAAACGGATATCGATCCGGGTGGCCAACCGAATCAATTTGTCCACTGAAGAAGGCAGGTCTCGACCCGCGAGCTCATCTTTGATGCGTCCCGAGAGGCCTTTCCAGAAAGTTGCCACCAAAGCCTCATTGTTCCAGTCCAGCTCCGAGGCTAAGGTGCGGAACTGCACAGAGTACTGTCCCACCGTGGAGTCGCCCTGACGAAGACGGAGCAGAGCTGCGGCAGCAGAGGAGGTGCGACCAGGTTCCTCAAAGACAGTTCGGAACCCCTGGAGGAAGGCTTGCAGGTTAGCCGTTAGCGGATCTCCTCGGTCCCATAGCGGAGTGGCCCAGGCCAGAGCTTCGCCAGTCAGGAGGCTAATAATGAAGGCCACTTTAGCCCGCTCTGTAGGAAATTGGTGTGGATGGAGCATTGGCTGATGAAACCTCTGCACTTCTTGGGGTCTCCATCATAGCGAGAAGGGAGCGGCAGATGCAGAGAAGGTCCCGGTGTAGGAGCAGGTAGAGCCGAGGCTGCTGGAGCAACTAGTGCAGGCGCGACGGCAGCAGCCGCAGGTGGAGGTAAGCGGGCCGCAAGGTTCTGCATCATGGCCGCGAGCTGGTCGATACGCTGGCTCTGCTGGGCGACGGCCGTCGTAACTTCCCGGAGTTCTGGCAGAGGTACCCTGGCGGAATCCATGGCCAGATTATACTGTAACGGTTCGGTGGATCCGCTGGACCACCGCAAGCGATGGTAGTTAAGCCACGCCAGGGAACGGAATCTAAGTAGCCCCCATTTTTCACCAGAGCCCGCCGCAAAGCGGGATGGACTTGCTGCGGCGTGAGGCTACCAGGTCGTTACCCCTGACGTGACTTGCTTGCGGTGGCGGCCGGGATACTGCGTGGTACAAAATCGTAATCCAAAGGCGTAGTTGGGGACAGGCAGAAGGTCAGGGCAGGCGGCAGAGGTTCGTGGTCAGAGACAGGCAGGCGATCAGGGCAGGCGGAAAACAGGCAAGGTCAGAAAACGTAGCGGAACGGACTGGTACACGGGAAATCAATACAGACTCTAAACTCTCTCCAAACTCACTGAACGCGCACCAATAATCTGGCAGTGAGTGCTAGGGGCGTAACCCTTAAATAGAACCAACGTCCCAACCCGTGACCCCCGTGACAATAGGCCGTGTGAACCCAGCCTTTAAATCTATAGCCCATAGCAACCAATCAGAGCGCCCCATTCATTCCATGTAGTGCTCTGGAAAGGTGAAAGGGGCACTCTGATTGGTTGTTATTGGAAACAAAGTGAGTTTTGGACCTATACCGTTTTCATACATGTGACCCTTAACCCCTTAACGACCTTGGACGTATGCATACATCCAGGTCGTTTGGGGGTTCATGTACCTGGATGTACAGTATGCATACGTCCTTAGCATCGCGCGAACTCTAAAGCAGAGTTCGCGCAATCGGCGCGGGATGTCAGCTGTATATTACAGCTGACATCCCACAGCGTCGACCCCGACCCGAGATCACTCGGAGGGGTAGGGAGGGTGGGATGGTTAACCCACTAATTATCGCGATCATCAGATCGCAATAACTAAGGGAGACGCCGGAGCAGATCGTTCGGCTGCTGTGTGCTGACAGACACATAGGATGCCTTCCGTGTTGTCTGTGACGTCACGATGTCCGGCCATGCCCTGTGGGTATGTTCGGCATCGTGACTGACAGTTGCCATAGGAACCAGTACACAGCCACAAGCTATGTGCTGATTCCTATTGAATGAGGGATCTGAGGATCTCTCATTGAAATCCCCTATGGGGAAAAATAAAAAATAAAAAATTTGAAAAAGTAAAAAAAAGTGAAAAACAAGTACAACACAAACACGAAAAATAAAATTAAAAAAAGTACACCACCCTTTTCCCCTTTACAAAAGCCAATCGCTCCAAAAAAGATTAAAAATAAATAAAGTACTCAAATTTGGTATCGCCGCGTGCGTAACGACCTGCCCTATAAATCTGTCATGCTAATTATCCCGTACGCTGAGCGGCGTAAAAAAAAACCAAACAAAAAAATCGCATTATTAAGATTTTTGTTCATACCACAGCACATAAAATGAAATAAAACGCGATCAAAAACTCCTATAAACGCCAAAGTTGTTCCAATTAAAACGTCAATTCATCCCGCAAAAAAATAGTCCTTACACAGCTCTGTATACGAAAAAATAAAAAATGTTTGGCTCTCAGAAGATAGCGATATATAAATATTGTTTTACACACTAAAAACACTTTTTTTTAAAGTGCTTCAACATGAAAAAAACTATATAAACAGGATATCGCCGTAATCGTATCGACTAAAAAGAGTAAAGCTGCACGGTGAGCGCTGTTAAAAATAAAAATAAAAACACTACTAGGATTGTAGTATTTTATTCACCCTGCCTTCCAAAAAATTGATTGAAAAGCGATCAAAAAGCCTTGTCCCACCAAAAATGATACTAATAAAAACGTCAACTCATCCCACAAAAAAAGTCCCTACACAGCTCCAAACACAGAAAAATTAAAAAGTTATGGCTCTCAGACTATGGCGATGCAAATATGTATTTTCCTGGTTGAATAAAAGTGTTTTTATTGTATAAAAGCAGTAAAACATAAAAAAAATACAAATTGATTATCGCTGTAATCGTATTGACCTGCTGAGTAAAGCTAGCATGTCATAAATACCGTACAGTGATCGCTATAAAAAATTTAAATAAAAAATACTACCGAGATTGCTGCATTTTGTTCAAAACCTCTCACAAAACCACCTCCCGGTCCTTAACAATAGGTACTACCCTGCCTGGTGCCATAGTAGTAACCCCGATTCCAAAACGAAAGGAGTGGCGATTCTCTTTCATAAGTCCCTGCCCCACCAGGTTATTGAGATTAAAAAAGATCTGGATGCCAGATACATCTTTGTAAAGTGCCGCATACAGGGTTACCCCTACCCCATTGCGAAAAATCTACGCTCCCAATCAGGGCAGCTGTCTTTTTTCAAAAAGATGCTGGATGACCTTACCTATTTGCCACGGAAGATCATTCTTTGTGGAGTTTTTTAACGTGGGATTACAGCCCGCTGTGGACACCACCTCCGGACACTCCACGACCCCATGAAAAAAACTTAATTAAACTCAAGAAGCTGATGCATGAGATGCAACTAAGTGATGTTGGCGATCCAGCATCCGGAGGTTAAAGATTACACATTTTTTTCCCCTCACAAGACATACAGTTCGTATTGATTATATATTCATTCAACATTCGTATTTTTGCTACTCCAAGCACACGAGTATAGGCAACATATTACATTCAGATCACGCCCCAGTTCATTGCCTCCTGCACGTTCCAGGTGCCTCCCGGAAATCTTTCTCATGGAGATTAAACGAGACGCTCCTTGACGACTCGCTGTGTTTGGCAGATCTTAGGCAAACCGCTCAGCACTTTATGGCAGATCATAGCGCAGATGACACACTCCCCCATTTTAAGTGGGAGTCGCTAAAATGGTATTTTGGGGGTGTGCTGATTAAACACGGGTCCCGTTAAAGCGTGAAGCGGGCAGCTCACCTGAACTCTTTGCTGGATAGGCTGCACATCCCGGAAAAATGAACATAAGCGGTCAAGGGATGAGGCCCCCTTCAAGAACTAGCGCAAGTCAAACTATGATATCCGTTAAGTGCTTGAGACAAAAAACAAACGGTAACAAGCAGCTCTGCGCTCAACCCTTTTATGATTTGGTAGTAACAAGCTAGTAGATTGCTGGCCAGAGCCTTGAGGAGTAGAAGAGCTCTTGTTTGTGTCTTCAATTTCGGAATAAAAAAGGGAAAATAAGCTCACCTCACCGCGGAGATTCTAGAGGTGTTCCGTCGTATTATCACGAGCTGTACAACCTCCCCAAGCCCACTGCGCTGTCCCCAGGCAAATTGGACCCAATATCTAAAAGACACTGCGTCCCGCTCTAGATGCTGAAAGTTTGGGGTCTCTAGAGTCCCCTTTTTCTTTGGAGGAGCTAGAATCTGCCATAGCATCCTTTCCGTGGGGAAAAGACCCCGGGACCGGATGGCTACACGGCCAAATTCTACGTAGTTTTAAAGAGGAACTGTTTGAGTCCATATTGGCTACTTTTAATTCCTCCGCCTTCTATAGTAATCCATCTACAGGCTTCCTTTTAGCACATATCGCAGTTTTACCCAAAGGGAAGGTAAGACCCCCTCACATGTAATAAACTACAGCCCAATCTCGTTGCTAAAACAGGGGATGCTAAGCTCTTTGTTTAAGCTTCTGGCTTTGCGTTTTAATACCATCTTGGAAGAGCTGGTTGGGTTGATCAATTTGGGGGGTTCGTGCCCTCCCGGGAACCCCGTGTTTAACACCTTAAAAACGCTCTACTTACCCGGCACGTGGGAGAATGCGGGGTGCCCTGTGTGCTGCTTTCCCTGGACGTGGAAAAAAAGCGTTTGACAGGGGGGACTGGTCCTTTTTACAGGCTGTCCTCAGAAGTATAGGATTGGGCCCTCTTAAGGAGCAGAGAATTATGACATTGTATCAAAACCCTTGTGCTCAAATCCGCACAAATGGCACTTTGTCCTCTGCGGTTCCAATACGAAATGGCACCAGGCAGGGTTGTCCTCTTCACCATCTTTTGTGCTAGTAATGGAGCATCTCCTTCGTGCTATCGGAGTAACCCGAACATACGGGGAGTGGGAGGTGGGTGGTGTGCAGCAAAAGTGTGCTGCCTACGCAGGCGACCTGCTCCTATATATAACACAGCCGTTAACCTCGCTGCCAAACTTGATGGCTTCTCTCCGGACGTTTGGTGAGCTCTCTAATTTCAAAATTAATCTTACAAAGTGCACGGTTTGGGTATTATTTGGAAGCGGTTACAGTGGCACTTTTAAGAGAGAAATTCCATTTGGTGGGCGGTAAGGCCTTTAAAATTGGGGGTTTTCATTCCAAGGGACCTTCAGGATCTAGTGGAACTCATTTTCGCCTCCCTTATGGGCACCATAACATCAGATTTGGCACGGTGGAATGTAAAGGATTTCTCCTGGTTAGGACGAGTGAGTATAATAAAATGAACGTCTCCCCCGCATTTCGTATATATTGCAGCCATACCCTCCCTTCTGCCCAAATAATTTTTCCAAAAAGTGGATAGGCTCTGAGGCAATTTTTTATGGGCAGGAAAAAAGAGCGAGAATTGCAAAAGTATGTTTTAATTAGAAGGAGGGAAGATGGGGGGATTGGCTTTGCCAGATATAAAATCTTACTATATTGCAGCGGTAGCAGTACGGATTGTGGATTTCTACCGCAATCGCGCCCCCTAAGCTATGGGTCCAGTTTTGAGGAGAGCATCCACAGAGCCCCCTTATCGAATCTCCCTGGTTCCCCGGCTGCCCTGCCAATGGACCCTTGTCCGTGGACCCCCAGGGGTAGTACAACACAACCTGCTGGTATGGCGCACATATGGTCTCGCTTCATCCCTATTTCCCCCTGGTGGTCCACTGACACCGATAACGGGTAACCCGTCTCTGCAGATGACCGGTTCCCTATGTGCAGTATCCACAGTTGGCAGCAGAGACCCTTTCTGTTCCCCGATTATACTTACCTCTCAAGGTCTAAACCTTTTTGCACGAGGTGACTGAGACCCTTTTTCTCCCATCGTTCTCTTGGTTTAATTATATGCAGATCTCACATTTATTATCCCACCCACAAAGTGGTCTTAATTTTCATAGACGGTTAACCCAATAGAAGAATGTGCACTGGCGCACTCGAGTGATCATCTCATTTCCAGGATTATGGGTGGCTTCTCAGTTCCTTATCAGAGTCTAGGTTGTCCTATCGAGAGGGCTGGGCAAGGGAACTGGAGACGGTGATTCTGCAGAGATTGGCAGAAAGCGCCATTGGCCTATAAAGCTATTGTATCTTGCAGACTGCAAGAATTGAACTATAAAGTACTCACCCGGTGGTACAGGGTACCCACACTGCTGCACACTTACTATCCCAGGACCCAACATTTGCTGGAGGTGTGGTTCGGCAGAAGGGTTCCATGTCTCATATTTTGGGGGTTGTGCACCCATTGCAGGGGCTTTCTGGGACAGGGTCCGCAGGTGATTGAGCTAGTAACAGGGATTCGCGTACCAAGGACCCGCTGGCGGTGCTTTTGTAATTATCCCCCTACCCCTTTTCAGTGCTCAAGGGTCACATTATCATTTTCATGTTAAGTGCGGCCAAAGCTCTAATACCTCGATTGTGGAGGTCCACGGAGCTTCCCTCGGTAACTGCCTGGTTCAATGAATTACTGCTGAACCAGCGAATGGAAGAAATCAGGGCGGACCACAACCCGACGCGGTAGGTTTATAGCCACCTGGTCTGATTGGATGTCTTTTTGTGCGTCGCCAGATTTGTAGGACTTCAGGTGTCCTAAAATGTTTCCGCTAGGAGGACACGGCCCGAAGATGGAGCAGCTGCTACCAAACTAGTAGAATGCGTTGCGCGAGTAGGTGCTATGAGGGGTTCCCCACATCTCCCATTATGACTCATGTCATTCTGTTACTATGGGTTTGCTTCCGCGGTTTGACACCAGTTAGAGGTTCCTTTTCCCCTTTTTTTCTCTTTTTTTGATATTAGCCTGATTTGCAATACAGCTGATGATTGGTATTAATGCGTTTCCAATAATCACTATCCAATATCAGGAGAGGTTCCTGCTGTTATTGTTAACTGTTCAGCAGATGGAATATGCCTAGGACTTCACCTAGCTGGATATGACTTGATCTTCTCAAACATATTAAATATTGCTTAAAAGAATGTGGTCATCATATCTGTTTGTATAAATGTGATTTATCATTGTGGACAACACTCTGCCCACAATATGTATATTGTTTTTCTGTCATGCCATTTATTATGTTGTATCGCTTTGCCGAGGTACAATAAAGCTTTTTGAATAAGAAAAAAAAAACCCCTCACAAAAACATTTGGGTCATATGCACCCATGATGTTTACCAAAAAAAAACATCAAAATCATCCCCCAAAAACAAGCCCATAATCAGCTCCGTACACAGAAAAATAAAAAAGTTATGGCTGTCAGAATAGGACAACTTTTAAAAAACGCAATTTTTGTATAGACATATTTCTATTGTGTTAAAGTAATAAAACAGAAAAAACTATAAAAAATCTATATCATTGTAATTGTACCGAACCCCATAGTAAAATTATCCTATCATTTACACTGCTTGGCAGGGGCGTAACTAAAGAAGCCAGGGCCCCAAAGCAAACTTTTGGATGGGGCCCCCTACCCTCCCCCCTCACCCACCTCGCTGACCACGACCATGTACAAAGGACATGTGTTAGATCATGTAGATAATACAAGGGGCCAAATACTCACCATACATATCCCCATCATACTGTACCAAAACAAAACCACTATACCAAGAAAAATTTTCCCAAAAACCTACTACATATGGACTTTATTATACATCAGAACATGACCACAAATTACCACCACATAGTGACTGAATATACCCCTCACTATTACTGATCAGTAACAAAGACCAATAGTACCGCTATATAGTGACCATATGTGGTATATACTAGTGTAACACAGGCTCTGCGACTGTATATAACCACCATACAGTGACCATATAGTGGTAGTTACAGTGTACACAGGGTTTTGCAGACTGTATATAACCACCATACAGTAACCATATAGTGGTAGACACCAGTGTACAAAGGCTCTGCAGACTGTATATAACCACCATACAGTGACCATATAGTGTACACAGACTCTTTAGACATGTAAGTGATTACAGTGTAGTTACATCTTGTGACTCACAGGTGACGTTTCTCTGATGAGTCGTTAACTTTCCCCTTCGTTCTGCATCTGGTCCAGTCCGCCATCATGATGACATCTCCCGACCACTTGTCCCTGCAGATTTAGACACAAATATCTTAGAATCCTGACTTTTCCAGCACCTGCCCCCCTGGCTATATGGGGTCCATTTAGGCAGGCAGGGTTTAGATGGGATATATGGGGCTCCAAATAGGCAAGGTTTGGGTAGCCAATAGAGTGCCCATATAGGCAGGCAGGGTTTAGGTAGCTATAGGGAGCCATACAGGTAGACCGGGATTAGGTGGGCTATAGGGGCCATATAGGTAGGGTTTAGGTAGCTAAAGGGGCCCCATATAAGTAGACAGGCAGGCTTCGGGGGCTATATAGGTAGGCAAGCTTTAGGGGGCTATAGGGGCTATATAGGCAGACAGGCTTCACGGTAGCTATAGGGCTATTCAGGCAGGCAGACTTAGAGCTATATAGGCAGCCTTTAGAGGGCTATATAGGCAGGCTGGGGGGTATAAAGGCAGGCTGAGGGGGTATAAAGGCAGGCTGGGGGACTATGCAGGCAGGCTGGGTTATATAGGCAGGCTGGGGGTATCTAGGCAGGCGGGGGGGGGGGGCTATCTGGGGAGCCTGGGGGGCTATCAGGGCAGGCTGGGGGGTTATACAGGCAGGCTGGTGGGCACACAGGCAGGCTGGGGGTATACAGTCAGGCTGGGGTAAAGCAAGCTGGGGGGTATATAGGCAGGGTTGGGCGTATATAGGCAGGCTTGGGGGTATACATGCAGGCTTAGGGGGTATATAGGAAGGTTAGGGGTATATAGGCAGGCTTGAGGGTATACAGGCAGGCTTAGGGTGTATACAGGCCGGCTTAGGATGTATACAGGCAGGCTTAGGGGTATACGGGCAGGCTTAGGTGTATACAGCCAGGCTTGGGGGGTATACAGCCAGGCTGAGGGGGTATACAGGCAGGCTTAGAGGCAGGTAAAATAAGAAATAGTTTACTTACCTCTGTTCACACTCCCCCGATGCGCCACGCTGCAGCCTCTCTGCAGCCTCTGTGCTCACCGCGCGTGCCCACGTAATCAAAGTGGGCCGGCAGGGGAAGGTGTAGAGCTGTTCGTCGCTCTGATATCTCCAGGCCGCGCTGCCTCTGAACGCTCAGGCCGGCGGGCCCGGGCTTTCAGAGGCAGCATGCGCCGGGCCCCTCAACTCCGCGCCTGCCGCAGTGAACTGTTAAGTTCACTGCCAGCGGGCCCAGGAGCGGCGTAATCGGGGTAGCGGACGCAGTAGCAGCTGCCCCGGGGCACGGGCCCCCCTAAGCGCACGGGCCCCGGGGCAACTGCTACGTCTGCTACCCGGTAGTTACGCCCCTGCTGCTTGGCGAACATTGTAAAGTTGAAATCCAAAAACAATGGCGGAACTGCTTTTTTCCTCCCCATTTTCATGGCCAAATGCTAAAAAAACTATGGAACACCTGTGCACCCAAAATGCACAGTACACCCCTAGATGAGATCCCTGAGGGCTGTTGAATCCAAAATGGGGCGACTTCTGGAAGGTTTCACTTGTTCTGCTACTTTGGGGGCTTTGCAAATGCGACATGGCCCCACCAAAATCTGAGTTCCAAAAGAGAAATAGTGCTCCCTCCCTTGAACACTCTGACATGCTCCCAAAAAGCAGTTTACACCCAGATGTAGGGTATTGCCGAACTTGGAAGAAATGGCTTAACATAATTTTGTTGTTCTTTTTTCCAGGATTCCTTGTAAATATGAAACATTTTAAGCTAAAATTGCAGATTGTTGGAAAAAAAAGTTTTTGAAATTTTCACAGCCTAATGCTAAAAAAAATTTGGGAATCACCTGTGGGGTCTATATACTCACTGCACCCCTGGATATATTCCTTAAAGGGGTTGTCTCACTACAATGATTGGGTTTTAATTAAAGGATCTTTAAAACAAGCAGCTTTGCAATATATGTTCATTACAAATGTCCTACTGATTTTGAGTTATCCCTGTTAGTAGTAGTGCATCAGCTCCTCAAATCTCTATAGCAGCAGATCTGTTGATCTTTATCTCACTGGCTGTCAGGTCTGATGACTCATCACCTTCTGAATACAGGTCTGCACACAGAGCCCCTCCTGCACAGTATGCTTCTGTAGTGGAGGGAGGGGGAGGGCTCTGGCTTCTGTGTCTGTGTAGCTGTGCTGCCTGGATAAACCCTGTGTGTGCCTGCTTCCTCCTGCTCTCTACACAGATTGAGGAGAGCAGAGGTGAGGCTGATCAATAGATGTGACAGCAGTGACCCTTTGTGTTACTATAATTATGATGTTTCTGTGGAGCTCTGACTATACTAATAGAACAGATCAGGGAGGCGTGTGAACGCTTCCTATCTCTCCCTGCTCTGCTGTATTAGTGACACATCGTGATTACAGTAACACACTTCACAGCTGCCCTGTGTTTGTTCTGATAGGATTTGTTTGTTGTTGCTGGAGATGTGGAGATTTGTATGCTAAGCAGGGGGTATAGAAACACTTGCATCCCCCCCCCCCCTGCTCTGCTCTTAGCAATCACAGCTTCACAGACCTCTCCACATTCAAAGATCAGCCCTCACTCTGCTGTCTCCGTGGAGCTGACAGTGCAGCTGATCCAGGAGCCTGCAACAGACCTAGGTAGGCACACACAGGGTTAACTCTGGCAGCAAACCCCCTCGCCCTGCTGTATAGAAGGAGAGCTGTCTGTGTGCTGAGGGGAGGGGGGAGGAGAAGAGGCAGACAAGAAGCACGCCCCTGAATTCAAAAATGCTTTGCTGCCAGAAGCATTGAAGTGGGCTGAAAGCTTGTAATGAGACAACTCCTTTAATGGGTGAAGTTTCCAATATGGGGTCTTTTAGGGGTGTTTATTAAGTTTTAGCACCTTAGGGTGTCCTCAAACCTGAAATAGCACCTAAATAAAATCGTATTTAAAATGAGACCCCAGAGTATAGTAGGTGCTCCTCCTATTCTGGGGCTTATGGGTGAGCCAAATAATGCACTAGGGCCACATATGGGATATCTCTAAAAACGGTAGACCTGGGGGAATTGATATTACGTTGCATTTACCTAGTCACATTTACTGTATTCCAGTGAATAATGGATAAATATTGAAAATCTGCAAAAATAGTGAAATTTTGAAATTTCACCTCCACTTTGCTTTAATTTCTGTGAAATACCTAAAGGATTAACAAACTTCCTAAACACTGTTGTAAATACTTTAAGGGGTCTAGTTTCTTAGATGGAGTCATTTATGGGGGTATCTAACATACAGGCCCCTCAAAGCCACGTCAGAACTGGACTGGTCCCTAAAAAAATGTATATTGCAAATTTTCTTGAAAATGTGAGAAATTACTACTAAGTTTCGAAGCCCTCTCATGTAAAAAAAAAAAATTTAAAAAATGATGCCAACCTATAGTGGGCATATGGTAGATGCTAGTTATAAACTATTTTGTGGTGAATAACTATCCGTCTTGCACGCAGAAATTTTGGAACTCTCTAGGTCTAAGACTTTCTTTGTTGCCCATAGCAACCAATCACAGATCTTCTTTCATTTCATTTAGTGCTCTGAAAAAATGAAAGGGGAGCTCTGATTGGTTGCTGTGGGCAACAGCAAAAGTCTTAGTCCTAGACAGTTTTCATACATAAGGCCCAATGTGTCTGGCAGAGGTGAGGATCACAGGTTATCGCTTTTCGGCAGGGATGTTTATCAGATATTTGTTGTAGGCACTGGGAATCCTGCAGGATTAAATCATAGACAGGCTCATTGTATGTTTCAAAAGACTTTAATGAAGCAAAACAAAACATACAGACAATGCAGAAAATCCATGAAATGTCTCTTAAGAGAAAGTGGATCCTTTGGACCGCGGATGACGCTTGCATGTCCAGCCGTGAATAGAGACATAAAAGGCATAGTTGCCAACTTTTGAAAATGGAAAAGCAGGAGATTAAAGAGGGCGGCGGCAAAAATTTGCATGGACACGCCAATCTTTTTGGTGTGGCACTCCCCTTCAAAAAGCCACACCCACTCCGCTTAACTGCATAATGTCTTTGGAAGAAAGCCAGGTAGATGCCCTTATAGTAGTAGTAGCCCCCCATAACCAGGTTGTGCCCCTTACAGGCAGGTAGCTGCCCCCTTGTAGCCAGGTAGTTGCCCCCTTTAGTAGCCAGGTAGGTAGTTGCCCCCTTTAGAAGCCAGGTAGGTAGTTGCCCCCTTTAATAGCCAGGTAGGTAGTTGCCCCCTTTAGTAGCCAGGTAGTTGCCCGCTGGAGAAGGCGGGTAGTTGCCCCCTTTAGAAGCCAGGTAGTTGCCCCCTTTAGAAGCCAGGTAGGTAGTTGTCCCCTTTAGAAGACAGGTAGGTAGTTGCCCCCTTTTATACCCAGGTAGTTGCCCCCTTTAGTATCCAGGTAGGTAGTTGCCCCCTTTAGAAGCCAGGTAGTTCCCCCTTTAGAAGCCAGGTAGCTAGTTGCCCCCTTTTGAAGCCAGGTAGCTAGTTGCCCCCTTTAGAAGCCAGGTAGCTAGTTGCCCCCTTTAGAAGCCAGGGAGGTAGTGCCCCCTTTAGAAGCCAGGTAGTTGCCCCCTTTAGAAGCCAGGTAGTTGCCCCCTTTAGAAGCCAGGTAGGTAGTGCCCCCTTTAGAAGCCAGGTAGTGCCCCCTTTAGTAGCCAGGTAGTGCCCCCTTTAGTAGCCAGGTAGGTAGTTGCCCCCTTTAGAAGCCAGGTAGGTAGTTGCCCCCTTTAGAAGCCAGGTAGGTAGTTGCCCCCTTTAGAAGCCAGGTAGGTAGTTGCCCCCTTTAGAAGCCAGGTAGGTAGTTGCCCCCTTTAGTAGCCAGGTAGTGCCCCCTTTAGAAGCCAGGTAGGTAGTTGCCCCCTTTAGAAGCCAGGTAGGTAGTTGCCCCCTTTGTAGCCAGGTAGGTAGTTGCCCCCCATGTAGCTAATAAAAATAAAGTAATAAAATCCACTTACCTCACCAGGCTCCCTGCAGCTCCGGACATCTCCGATCTCCTCAGCGATGCAGGGGAAGTGAGTGCAGAGGCGCGTCACTCCCCCTGCGCCGCTGACCTGTATGTACGGCGCGCACCGGCGCTATACATACAGGGGGAGGAGGGAGGGGGGAACGATCCCTCCTGCCTCCTCCCTGCACAGCGAGACTCCGGGCGGGGGAAGCGGCCGCTGCGGCCACTTCACCTGCCTGTAGGAGCGGCCCGGCGGCGCAAGAGTAGCGCACCAGTGCTACTCTTGCGCCGCGGTAATTTAAGGCGGGAAGCAACTTGCGGAGGGCGGTGGGGGCTCATTACGGACCCCCCCGCCAAAAGCGGGAGAGTTGGCATGTATGATAAAAGGGAACAGAGTCCAGATAGTATAGCCTGGAAGCCAGCAGACTAAACAAGACAGCAGAAGCAACAGAAAGACAGAAGACTTGTACCAACATGCAGGACTCAGGAACAATGGAGACACCGCGGACTTGTAGTAGAAGGCTGGACACAAGAACAATAGAGACACTGTGCACTTGTAGCATCAGGCAGTACACAGAAACAACAGAGGCACAGCAGACATGTAGCATCAGGCTGGACACAGGAACAATGGAGGTAAAGAAGCCTTATAGCAGCAGGCAGTACACAGAAACAACAGAGGCACAGCAGACTTGTAGCAGCAGGCTGGACACAAGAACAATGGAGGCACAGCAGACTTGTAGCAGCAGGCAGAACACAAGAACAATGGAGGCACAGTGGATTTGAAGCATCAGGCTGGACACAGGAGCAACAGAGGCACAACAGACTTGTAGCATCAGGCAGGACATAAGAACAATAGAGGCACAGCAGACTTGTAGCAGCAGGCAGGACATAAGAACAATAGAGGCACAGCAGACTTGTAGCAGCAGGCAGGACATAAGAACAATAGAGGCACAGCAGACTTGTAGCAGCAGGCAGGACATAAGAACAATAGAGGCCCAGCAGACTTGTAGCAGCAGGCAGGACATAAGAACAATAGAGGCACAGCAGAATTGTAGCAGCAGGCAGGACATAAGAACAATAGAGGCACAGCAGAATTGTAGCATAAGGCAGTACACAAGAACTACAGAGGCACAGCGGACTTGTTGCATCAGGCAGGACACAGAAACAATAGAGGCACTGCGGCCTTATAGCATCAGGCTGGACACAGGAACAATAGAGGCACAGCAGACATATAGTAGCAGGCTGGATGAAGGAATAACGGAGACACAGCAGACTTTTAGCAGTAGTCAAGACACAAGAACAATGGAGGCATAGCAGATTTGTAGCATCAGGTAGTACACAGAAACAATGGAGGCAAAGCGGACTTGTAGCATCAGGCTGGACACAGGAACAACAGAGGCACATCGGACTTATAGCAGCCGACAGAACATGAGAACAACAGAGGCACAGCAGAGTTGTAGCATTAGGCAGGATACAGAAACAACAGAGGCACAGCAGACTTGTAGCATCAGACTGGACACAGGAAAAATGGAGGCACAGCGGACCTGTTGCATCAGGCAGAACACAGGAACAATGCAGGCACAGCAGACTTGTAGCATTAGGCAGGACACAGAAACAACAGAGGCACAGTGGACATGTAGAAGAAGGCTGGACACAGGAACAACAGAGGCACAGCAGACATTTGCAGGCTCACATAATGCCTAACTCTCATATACATCATACTTATATAATCATACTCAGTGCCCAAAAGTTCAGTTTTTGCGGTTTTCAGGGTTCAGTAATTGTATAACACACCTTCTCCAAATCTCCTATGTGTCAAAGGGGCTTTTGGGTTCCCTCAGGATGCAGGGTCCCGTAACAGCTGCTACCGCTGCACCTCCTATAGCTGCGCCCCTGCTTGCAAGCTGTCCTCACCTTTTCAATTAGCCATTGAAAGGAATTAAGTATTTTAGCCTCTCAATTTTTTTCTGTCATTCTTAGGCTATGTTCACACGGTGTATTTGCAGGGCGTAATTTCGCCCCGCAATTACGCCGTGTGACCGGGGGCGGGGCGGGAGCGGGGGACTGAGCAGGGGGCCGGCACTTCGCCGGCCCATAGACTTGAATTGCCAGCGGCGCGTATACGCCGCTAGTGATTCACATGTCAATTATCTCCCTGCCCGGCGGCTTCGCCGGGCGGAGAGAGGAGACATAATCCATAGTTCTCTATGAGAACTGTGAATTACCGTAATGAATGGGCCGTTTTCGGCCCGTAATTGGCGCATTTCGGGGGCGTAATTACGGAGAAATACGGGCCCCTTTTAAGCCGTGTGAACATGCCCCTTTAGAGACAAATTTTCTTCATAAATTTATTCATGTATCCCCCTTTACTGTTGGATGGTAAATTCCACTTCTTCTACCCGTAGGTTTAAAAAATTTGCTAGAACACTTTTCCCCTTGACTTTTAATTTGGGGTTCTAATGAAATAGAACTTTTTACTTCTCGCTCATCTTGCATTGGGGAGAAGCAGGGCACAGGAACAATGGAGGCACACGGACTTGAGCATCAGGCTGGACACAGAAAGAAAAAGGACAGCGGACTTTAGATCAGGCAGAAACAGGAACAGGCCGGACTGGGGCCCAAAAAACGCCCTGGCACAAAAAACCCCCCCCAGCCCATTTCAATATCCCCCACTCTGTCAAAAAAAATCACAAGAAAGTAAAATTGGCAGACAGAAACTCCTATTACAGGGTTAGGGAAAAAGCGTACAGTTGTTTTTACAATTGGGACAAGTGTACGCTGCCACATACAAATGCTGAAATAATTACAATAGTAGTAGTGGTCAAGTCAAATGCTAAAAACAGCAGATCCAAAGAAGCAAATAACCGGACACCCATGGATCACAGCGACCACTTATCGTTGAGAGTCGCTTTCTTTGCCTTTTCTTCTTCATTCGGCCCCAGAACACCATGATGCTTCTCCACCAACTGTCTTGCAGAAATTTTCCACACACACATCTTGACTTCACACTTTGCAAACCCCCTTTACCCCCGCCCCACCTGTGTCAAATCCCAAAAGCAAAACACCCAAATGGTTATAGTGACCCCTTTTGCCCCTAACAGTTTTTAAAATTCCCACAGACAGCCTGGGGGTCCCCCTTCTGTCACAGTCTTAGTTATTTTTGCTTCCTTTCATAATAGGAAGTTAATTTATACAACATAGGTACGCTCCTAAATTCAATAAAATTAGACCCCCCTTTTGGGTAGGGAATTGGCAGGTAGGTGAGAATATAGCCCTAATGAGGTAGGTAGTTACATAAAGCGGCTGATAAATAGGCCACCGTCAGGTAGGCCACAGCAATCCCGAAATCCCCCCAGTCTGGCCTGCCGTGCTGGGTGATGTGCAGAGTTAAAGAGCCTATTTTTCAGTCCCCGGGAAATAGTCTTGGCCTTTCATGGGGGTTGGGCACAAAGGTTTTTGACACAAATCCTATTCCAAGTACTTGTGTTGAAAAAAGGAGGACCACAGGGCAGACGGTGATAGGGTGCGGCGGTAGGGCCCCGGGGGGGTGGAGGCAGGGTTTTTAGTGAGACCCAAGGGGGGGGAGGGCGTTTGATAGTGAACCCAAGGGAGGGGGAGACAGGCTAAGGTGAAGCCCAAGGGAGGTGAGGCGGCTACAGGTGAACCCCAAGGGGGGGGTGGAGGCAGGCTACATGGTGAGACCCCAAAATGGGAGGTGGAGGCAGGTACATGGTAGACCCCCAATGAGGGGGAGGCAGGCTACATGGGAGACCCCCAAAGGGAGGTGGAGGAGGCTACTGGGTTTAGCAAAGGGAGGTGGAGGCAGGTGATAATGAGGCCCCAAATAAGTGGAGGCAGGCTAATAGTGGGCCCCGGGGGGGTGGAGGCAGGCAATGGGGGGAGGGTCAAGGGGGGGGTAGAGGTGAGGCAGGCACATGGTGAGGAAAAGGGGGGGCGGGCAGGCTACAGGTGAGGTCAGGAGAGGTGGAGGAGAAAAGGGAGGGTAATGGTAGGTCCGGGGAGGAGAGGCGGGTACAGTTGAGGCCCAGGGGGGGTGGAGGGAGGGCAGGCTACATGGTGAGGTCCCGGATAGGTGGAAGCGAGGCAGGCTACTGGTGAGGTCCAGGATAGGTGGAGGGAGAGGGGAGGCCTGGTGAGTCCCGGATAGGTGGAGGGAGGCAGGCACTGGGAGGCCCGGGTAGGGGAGGAGAGGCAGGCCCTGTTTAGGGGCCCGGAAAGGTGGGGCAGACGAGGCTACATGGTGAGGTACGGCAGGCTACTTTTGGGGAGGAGAGGCAGGCACATGGTGAGGTAGGGGCAAGGCGGTACTTTGGGGAGGTCCAGGGGGCAGAGGCAGGCTACGTGGTGAGGCCGGATAGGTGGGGCGAGGCAGGTCATGGTGAGGGCCCGGAAGGTGGAGGGAGGGAGGCTAATGGGAGGTAGAGGCAGGCTACATGGGAGGTAGAGGAGGCTACTGGTGAGGGCCCGGGGGGGGCAGAGGGAGGCTAATGGTGAGGTAGGGGCTGGCCATTTTGAGGCAGAGGGTGGCCTTACAAGGGGTTTGGGGAGGCAGAGCGGCTAATGGTGAGGTCCCGGTGAGGTGGAGGCAGAGGGAGGGTAAGTTGAGGTCCAGGGAAAGGGAGAGGCGGCTACATGGTGAGGAAAAGGGCTACATGGTGAGGTAGAGGCAGGCTAATGGTGAGGTAGAGGAGGCTACATGGTGAGGAAGGCAGGTCAATGGGAGGGAAGGGCAGGTACATGGTGAGGTAGAGGCTGGCTCAGGTGAGGTAGAGGCTGGCACATGGTGAGTAGAGGCAAAGGGTACTGGGAGGTAGGGCTGGCTCATGGTGAGGTAAGGCTGGCTACATGGTGAGGTAGAGGCAGGTACATGGTGAGGTAGAGGGAGGCTACATGGTGAGGGGGAGAGGGAAGGGGTACATGGTGAGGTAGAGGCAGGATACATGGTGAGGCAGAGGGAGGCTACTGGGGAGGCAGGGCGGGTACATGGTGAGGCAGAGGCAGCCATGTGAGGTAGAGGCTGGCTACATGGGAGGTAAGGGATAGGCAGGCCATGGTGAGGTAGAGGGAGGCTACTGGTGCGGTAGAGGCAGGGTCATGGTGAGGTAGAGGCAGAGGGAGGTACATGGTGGGTAGAGGGAGGGCTACAGGTGAGGTAGAGGCAGGCTACAGGTGAGGTAGAGGCAAGGCTACTGGTGAGGAAGGAAAAGGACAGGTGAGGCAGAGGCAGGCTACAGGTGGGCAGAGGCGAGGCAACTACATGTGAGTAGAGGCTGGCTCATGGGGAGGTAGAGCTGGCTACATGGGAGGGAAAAACAGGCTAATGGTGAGGGGAGAGGGGAGGCTAATGGTGAGGGAGAGGCAAAGGGAAATCTACATGGTGAGGGAGAGGAGGGCTCTGGGGAGCAGAGGCAGGCTACATGGTGAGGAAAAAGGCAGGCTACATGGGGAGGGGGAGAGGCAGGGTACATGGGGAGGTAAGGCAGGCTACTGGGGGGGCAGAGGCAGGTACATGGTTAGGCAGAGGCAGGTCAGGTGAGGGTAGAGGCAGGCTACATGGTGAGGAAGAGGCAGGCTAATGGGGGGGGCAGAGGCAGGCTACATGGGGGGTAGAGGGGCTACATGGTGAGGTAGAGGAGGCTACATGGTGAGGCAGAGGGGCTAAATTTGGGGAGGCAAAGGCAGGGCTACTGGGGGCAGAGGAGGTAAAGGGGAGGGAGAGGCAGAGGCAGGCTACATGGGAGGTAGAGGCTGCTACTGGTGAGGCAGGGCTGGTACATGGTGAGGGAGAGGCTTACATGGTGAGGCAGAGGCAGGCTAATGGGGGGGTGAGGCAGGCTACAGGTGAGGCAGAGGCAGGTACATGGTGGGAGAGGCAGGTAAGGTGAGGGAGAGGCTGGCTACGGTGAGGCAAAGGAGGACTGGTGAGGCAAGGCGCTACATGGTGAGGTAGAGGCAGGCTACATGTTGAGGCAGGCTGCATGGTGAGGTAGAGGCGGGGACATGGTAGGAGAGGCAGGCTACATGGGGAGGTAGAGGGAGGCTAATGGTGAGGCAAAAGGCAGGCTACATGGGAGGGGAGAGGGAGGTACAGGTGAGGCAGAGGGAGGGGCAGGCTCATGTGAGGCAGAGGCAGGCTACAGGGGGCAGAGGAAAGGCTACATGTGAGGTGAGGCTGGCTACATTGTGAGGCAAGGCAGGCTACATGGGAGGCAGAGCAGGCTACATGGTGAGCAGGGCTGGCTACATGGTGGGCAGAGGCTGGCTCATGGTGAGGCAGAGGCAGGTACAGGTAGGTCCGGGGGGGTGGAGGCAAGGCAGGCTACATGTTGAGTCCAGGGGAGTGGGCAGGCTACATGGTGAGGTAGAGGAGGCACATGGTGAGCAGAGGCAGGCTAAAGGTGAGGCAGAGGCAGGGAAATGGTGAGGAAGGCAGGCTACATGGTGAGGTAGAGGCGGCTACATGGGAGGTAAGGTGGCTACATGGTGAGGTAGAGGCGGACAGGTGAGGTAGAGGCAGGCTACATGGTGGGGAGGGCAGAGGGAGGCTACATGGGGAGGAGAGGCAGGCTACATGTGAGGAGGGGGCTACAGGTGAGGGAGGCAGGCACATGGTGAGGTAGAGGCAGGCTCATGGGGAGGGAGAGGCAGGATACGGTGAGGGAGGGCAGGCTACATTGAGGTAGAGGCTGGCTACTGGTGAGGGAGAGGCAGAGGGCAGGTACTGGTGAGGTAGAGGAGGGTACAGGTGAGGTGAGGGAAAGGCGGCAATGGGGAGGTAGAGGTAGGCTACATGGTTTGGGTAGGGCAGGGTACATGGGAGGTGGGGCAGGCTACTTTAGGTAGAGGGAGGCTACATGATGAGGCAGAGGAAGGTCATGGTGAGGCAGAGGCAGGCTAATGGTGAGGGAGAGGGGGGAGGCTTTAATTTTGGTGAGGGTAATTTAGGTAAGGGGGTAAGGTGAGGTAGAGGCTGGCTACTGGTGAGGTAGAGGCTGGCTAATGGTGAGGAAAAGGGAGGCTACTGGTGAGGGGAGGAGGTAAGGGAGGTAGAGGCAAAGGCTGGCTACAGGGGAGGGAAAGGGAGGTACTGGTGAGGAAGGGCAGGCTACAGGGGGAGGTAGAGGCCCCTACAGGAAAGGAGAGCAGGCTACATGGGAGGAGGGCAGGCTACATGGGGAGGAGAGGCAGGTACATGGTGAGGCAAAGGGCGGCTACTTTGGGGAGGAAGGCAGGCTAATGGTGAGGGAGGCGGCTAATGGGGGGAGGCAGAGGCAAGGGGCTACTGGTGAGGTAGAGGCGGCTCATGGTGGGAGAGGCGGGTACATGGTGAGCAGAGGCTGGCTACATGGTGGGTAGAGGCAGGTTACATGGTGAGGCAGAGGCTGGCTACATGGTGAGGTAGAGGCAGGCTACATGGGAGGCCCGAGGAGGCTACATGGTGAGGCAGAGGAAGTCTACATGGTGAGGTAGGGCGGCTAATGGTACGGGGAAGGGGGCTAAATGGAGGCGGGCGGCTACTGGTGAGGGAGGGCAGGTACAGGTGAGGCAGAGGCAGGCTACATGGGGAGGGAGAGGCTGGCTACATGGTGAGGCGAGGTGGGTAATGGTGAGGCGAGGCTGGCACATGTGAGGTAGAGGCAGGACATGGTGAGGCGGAGGCAGGGTCCATGGGGAGGCGGAGGCAGCTACATGGTGAGGCGGAGGCAAGCTACATGGTGAGGCAGAGGGTGGCTACTGGGGGGCGAGGCAGGGTACATGGTGAGGGAAAGGCAGGCTAATGGTGAGGAGAGGGCAGGGTACATGGTGGGCAAGGCAGGCTACATGGGGAGGCAGAGGCTGGCTTCATTGTGAGGCAAGGAGGCTGTACCCAAACAGGTAAGGGGGCAGGGGCCCTACATGGTAGGCAAGAGGGGCTGGGAACAGGGAGGACTGGGAGGGATGGCTCATGGGGAGGCGGAGGCGGGGCAAAAAAAACCCCCCTGGTTTAGGCCGGAGGTGCTCCCGGTGAGGCGGAGGCGGTACATGGTGAGGCGGAGGTGGCTACATGGGAGGCGGGGTGGCTACCTGGTGAGGTTGAGGCTGGCTACATTTTGACGTAGAGGCGGCCATTTGGGAGCAGAGCAGGCTACATGGTGAGGACCTAGTAGTAAATTGAAGGTCACTTACCAGACTAATAGGACAGTCCTCCGCAGGAGCCGGCATCTTCCTGGCTAGATAGGAAGCTCCTCTGCTCAGCGTCCTGCCAGGCCTGCAGTGGGCGGGGTTGGAGGTCTGAGGAGGCGGAGCAGGACGCTGAGCAGGGAGCCAGGCAGTCAGTGCTCTTCTCCTCTGCACAGAGCTGCCTGGCTCCGCCCTCTGAGCTCACTGCGAGCTGTGCTGCTGCCCGAGCCTCCTCCTGCCTCAGCAAGTGAAGCAGCCGCTGCGGAGCTACGCGGCCAGCCCAGACATAAAGTCTGATGCTGCCAGCACAGACACTGGGACGTGGAGCGGCCCACAGCAGCGGGCGTGGCCCTCCCCAGCTAATCATCACATCCTGAACAGCGGCACTGCTCCTGTATTAAAGAAGGTAGGAGCAGCGTCAGCTGATCTCATGTAAATGCAGGCGGCCCAGGAGTCACACGGCCCACATAATGCCTAACTCTCATATACAACATACTTATATAATCATACTCAGTGCCCAAAAGTTCAGTTTTTGCTGTTTTCGGGGTTCAGTAATTGTATAACACACCGTCTCCAAATCTCCTATGTGTCAAAGGGGCTTTTAGTGGGGTTCTATTCGAACTAGAACTTTTTACTGCTCGCTCATCTCTGCATATGGTAGAAGACAGGACACAGGAACAATGGAGGCACAGCAGACTTATAGCATCAGGCTGGACACAGAAAGTGTTGTGGTAATTGTAACTGCTATATAAGTTGATAATTAAGGCCTCCATTTTACATTATCAGCCGCCGCCATTTTAGATAAAGCTGTGATTCACTAAAATCATTTTGACAGCTGACACTTCAGTATAAAAACATGGTATTTAGCTAGGAACATCAGCTATTGACTTTAGAAGGCATAGTATTTGTATAACCACAGAATGAGGGTCAGAATGACCTAAAAATGTTCTTTTCTCAAATACTGTATCTAGGTGAAATGTTATTTCGGATTAATGATTATACCATGTTATAAGCTGTCAGCATATTGTAATGAACCTGATTAATAGTAATGCAAGGCACACCTTATGAATCCCTATTGGTTGGATCATAATGAAGCTGTATCACTGATTGGATTGTTATGTAACCACCTATTTTTAATGAACACGCCTGAAGCATTTAAAAAGCACTGTGAATTATAATAAATTATTCATATTATTAATAGAGGCACGGCAGACATGTAGTATCAGGCTGGACACAGAAACAATAGAGGCACAACAGACTTGTAACATCAGGCAGAACACAGGAACAATGTAGGCACAGCAGACTTATAGCATAAGGCAGGAAATAGAAACAACAGAGGCACAGCAGACACAGTAGAAGGCTGGACACAGGAACTACAGAGGCACAGCAGACTTGTAGCAGCAGGCAGGACACAAGAACAATGGAGGCAAAGCGGACTTGTAGCATCAGGCAGTACACAGAAACAATGGAGGCAAAGCGGACTTGTAGCAGCAGTCAGGACAAAAGAACAATGGAGGCACAACCGACTTGTAGCAGCAGGCAGGACACAGGAACAACAGAGGTACAGTAGACTTGTAGCAGAAGGCAGTACACAGAAACACTGGAGGCACAGCGGACTTGTAGCATCAGCCCTGACACAGGAAGAATGGAGGCACAGCAGATAGTAACAGCAGGCAGTACACAGAAAAAAATAGTGCACAGCAGACTTGTAGCATCAGGCTGGACATAAGAACAATAGAGGCACTGCCAACTTGTAGCAGCAGGCAGGACACAGGAACAATGGAGGCACAGCGGACTTGTAGCATCAGGCTGGACACAGAAAGAATAGAGGCACAGCAGACTTGTAGCATCAGGCTGGACATAAGAACAATAGAGGCACAGCAGACTTGTAACATCAGGCAGAACACAGGAACAATGTAGGCACAGCAGACTTATAGCATCAGGCAGGAAATAGAAACAACAGAGGCACAGCAGACACAGTAGAAGGCAGGACACAGGAACAACAGAGGCACAGCAGACTTGTAGCAGCAGGCAGGACACAAGAACAATGGAGGCACAGCAGACTTGTAGCATCAGGCAGTACACAGAAACAATGGAGGCAAAGCGGACTTGTAGCATCAGGCTGGACACATTAACAATGGAGGCATAGCAGACTTGTAGCATCAGGCTGGATATAAGAACAATAGAGATACTGCCAACTTGTAGCAGCAGGCAGGACAAAAGAACAAGGGAGGCACAACAGACTTGTAGCAGCAGGCAGGACACAGGAACAACAGAGGTACAGTAGACTTGTAGCAGAAGGCAGTACACAGAAACACTGGAGGCACAGCGGACTTGTAGCATCAGCCCTGACACAGGAAGAATGGAGGCACAGCAGACTAGTAACAGCAGGCAGTACACAGACAAAATAGAGCACAGCAGACTTGTAGCATCAGGCTGGACATAAGAACAATAGAGGCACTGCCAACTTGTAGCAGCAGGCAGGACACAAGAACAATGGAGGCACAACAGACTTGTAGCAGCAGGCAGGACACAGGAACAACAAAGGCACAGCAGACTTTTAGCATCAGGCTGGACACAGGAACAATGGAGGCACAGAAGATATACAATAAAAGGCAGGACAGAGGAACAATGGAGGCACAGCTGACTTGTAGCGTCAGGCTGGACACAGGAACAATGGAGGCACAGAAGATATACAATAAAAGGCAGGACACAGTAGCAATGGAGGCACAGCTGACTTGTAGCGTCAGGCAGGACACAGGAACAACAAAAGCACAGCAGACTTGTAGCATCAGGCTGGACACAGGACCAATGAAGGCACAGAAGATATACAATAAAAGGCAGGACACAGGAACAATGGAGGCACAGCAAACTTGTAGCAGAAGGCAGAACACGAGAACAACAGAGACACAGCAGACTTGTAGCAGCAGGCAGGATACAGAAACAACAGAGGCACGGACTTGTAGCATCAGGCTGGACACGCCAACAATGGAGGCACAGCAGACTTGTAGCCTCAGGCTGGACACAGGAACAATGGAGGCACAGCAGACTTGTAGAGTCAAGCTGGACACAGGAACATGGGAGGCACAGCAAACTTGTAGCAGAAGGCAGAACACTAGAACAACAGAGGCACTGCTGACTTGTAGCAGCAGGCAGGATACAGAAACAACAGAGGCACCGCGGACTTGTAGCATCAGGCTGGACACACCAACAATGGAGGCACAGCAGACTTGTAGCGTCAGGCTGGACACAGGAACAATGTAGGCAAAGCAGACTTGTAGCAGAAGGCAGAACACGAGAACAATAGAAGCACAGCAGACTTGTAGCGTCAGGCTGGACACAGGAACACGGGAGGCACAGCAAACTTGTAGCAGAAGGCAGAACACGAGAACAACAGAGACACAGCAGACTTGTAGCATTAGGCAGGATACAGAAACAACAGAGGCACCGCGGACTTGTAGCATCAGGCTGGACACAGGAACAATGTAGGCACAGCGGACTTGTAGCAGTAGGCGGGATACAGAAACAACAGTTTTTGATCAAAAACTGCAAACTAATAATCCCAGGTTTTCATATTTTCCTTAGCAGTAATGCATTTTCAAAAATTCCTATATACCTTGATGTTTTACTTTGTTTTTAGTGTGCCACTGATATTTGTATTAGATGTACAGAAACAACAGGGGCCTAGCGGACTTGTAGCATCAGGCTATACACACGAACAATGGAAGCACAGTGGACATACAGTAGCAGGCAGGACACAGGAACAACAGAGGCACAACAGACATGGTTGTTTTTGATCAAACTGTTCTAGAAAAGTTAAGTTCTAGTAAAAATTCTTGAATTTTTAGAACTCGAACCGAACATTTCACTGTTCGTTCGAGTAAAGTTCTAGTTTGACACGCTATTTTCAGTTTCATTTTCAGTGACTTTCTGCACTTTTGGCGGCCATTCAATCACCTTTCTGCACTTTTGGTGGCCATCCAATCAGTGCAGAGCACAGAGAAGTGTTAGAAATGACATCGCAGAGGTGTAGGGCTCTCATTGGCTGCTAAAATCACATGACTATGTTATGTATTTCACTATATTACTTTGCGTATGCCATTTTCAGCTCACTCTCTGTACTGTACAGAGTGCTCTTAGTTAGATAACATTTTCCTTTCCATAGACATCATTAGTTAAGGAGTTTGGTATTGCTGGCTGCATCTTTCCCACACCCAGAAGCTGTTATTTGGTGACATTTGCAGGCTCAAATAATGCCTAACTCTCATATACATCATACTTATATAATCATGCTCAGTGCCCAAAAGTTCAGTTTTTGCGGTTTTCGGGGTTCAGTAATTGTATAACACACCGTCTCCAAATTTCCTATGTGTCAAAGGGGCTTATGGGTTCCCTCAGGATGCAGGGCCCCGTAGCAGCTGCTATAGCTGCACTTCCTATAGCTACACCCCTGCTGTCCTCATCTTTTCAGTTAGCGATTGAAAGGAATGAAGAATTTTAGCCTCTCAATTTGTTTCTGTCACTCTTAGTGCCAAATTTACTTTCTTAAGTTGTTTCACATATCCAGTTTACTGTTATGGATGGTAATTCCAGCTTCTTCTCACCTGTATAGGTATAAAAATTAGCTAGAACATCTTCTCCCATTGACTTTAATGGGGTTCTAATCGAACTAGAACTTTTTACTTCTCGCTCATCTCTGCATATGGTAGAAGACAGGACACAGGAACAATGGAGGCACAGCGGACTTGTAGCATCAGGTTTGAAACAGGAACTATGGAGGCACAGCAGTCTTGATGCAGAAAGCTGGATATAGGAAGGATGGAGGCACAGCAGACGTGTAGCATCAGGCTGGACACAGGAACAATGGAGGCACAGTGGACTTGTAGCAGAAGGCTGGACACAGGAACAATGGAGGCACAGCAGACATACAGTAGAAGACAGGACACAGGGACAACAGAGGCACAGCAGACTTATAGCAGCAGGCAGGACACAGAAACAACAGAGGAACAGCGGACTTGTAGCATCAGGCTGGACACAGGAACAATGAAGGCACAGCAGACTTGTAGCATCAAGCAGGACACAAGAACAACAGAGGCACAGCAGACTAGTAGCATCAGGCTGTGCCTCTGTTGTTCCTGTGTCCTGCTTGCTAGTATTTGTCCGCTGTACCTCCATTGTTCCTGTGTCCAGCCTGATACTACAAGTCTGCTGTACCTCCATTGTTCCTGTGTCCTGCCCGCTGCTACAAGTCTGCTGTACCTCTGTTGTTTCTGTGTCCTGACTTGTAGCTGCAGGCAGGACACAAGAACAACAGAGGAACAGAGGACTTGTAGCAGCAGGCAGGATACAGAAACAGCAGAGGCACAGCGAACTTGTAGCAGAAGGCTGGACACAGGAACAGGGCCGCCGTACAGTGGGTACAGCTGGTACTCCTGTACGGGGCCCGGTGGAAAAGGGGGTCCGCTGCAAGCAGGCCCCCTTATTTCTCATGATAGAGCGGGGCCTGGCGGCGCAGCTGCCGAACCAGGCTCGGACTGGCCCATAGTGTGGGACCCAAGCTCCTGTGGGCCCCGGAGGTAGTGCTGCCACTCCCCGGGGCCTGGCCGCCGCATCCGGTCTCTGCACACACGGGCCCTGTGTCCCGAGCGCTCAGAGACTGGGCCCGGGAGTTGGGGACTAATGTCCTCCACTCCCGGGGCTGCGAGATGTCAGCGGAGCACAGTGCCGCTAGCGCTCCGCTGATCGCCCTGGCAGGTGTAAGGAGTTAGGCCTTAACCCTGCCAGGCGCCGACCCCTACTGATGACGTAGGCGTGCGGTGACGCGCCGCCTATGCAGGGCGCCAGTAGAAGCCGGCAGGAAGCATCCAGGAGCAGCCAGGAGTGGGAGCAAGAGCGAGGTAAGTGGTTGTTTTGTTGTTTTTTTTTATATATATATGAGGAAGCGGGCACTGGCTACGTAACTTTAAAGGGGGCCCTGGCTACCTAACTCTAAAGGGGGCCCTGGCTACCTGACTCTAACGTGGGCCCTGGCTACCTGACTCTAAAGGGGGCCCGGGCTACCTGACTCTACAGGGGGGCCCTGGCTATCTGACTCTAAAGGGGGCCCTGGCTACCTGACTCTAAAAGGGCCCTGGTTACCTGTCTCTAAAGGGGGCCCTAGCTAAGTGACTCTAAAGGGGGCCCTGGCTAGCTAACTCTAAAGGGGGCCCTGGCTACCTGACTCTAAAGGGGGCCCTGGCTACCTGACTCTAAAGGGGGCCCTGGCAACCTCTCTCTAAAGGTGGCCCTGGCTACCTGACTCTACAGGGACCCTGGCTACCTAACTCTAAATGGGGCCCTGGCTACCTAACTCTAAAGGGGGCCCTGGCTACCTAACTCTAAAGGGGGCCCTGGCTACCTAACTCTAAAGGGGGCCCTGACTCTACCTAAACATAAAGGGGGCCCTGACTCTACCTAAACATAAAGGGGGCCCTGGCCACCTACAAACTAAAGGGGGCCCTGGCCACCTACAAACTAAAGGGGGCCCTGGCCACCTACAAACGAAAGGGGGCCCTGGCCCCGTACAAACTAAAGGGGGCCCTGGCTACCTACAAACTAAATGGGACCCTGGCCACCTCCAAACTAAAGGGGGTCCTGACTGCCTACAAACTAAAGGGGACTCTACCTGCACACTAGCTAAAGGAGGCCCTGACTTCCTGCACACTAGCTAAAGGAGGCCCCTATCTACCTGTATTCTACCTAAAGGAGACCCCTAACTGCCTGTATACTACCTAAAGGAGACCCCTAACTGCCTGTATACTACCTAAAGGGAAGCCTTAACTGCCAGTATACTACCTAAGGGAGGCCCTAACTGTCTGTATACTACTTAAAGGGAAGTCCTAACTGCCTCTATACTACCTAAAGGGGGTCCCTAACTGCTTGCAGCCTATATAAAGGGGGCCCTAACTACCTACAGCTTACCTAACTGGGGGCAACCACCTACCTACAGCCTACCTAACTGGGGTCAACCAACCTAACTGTAGCCTATCAACTTGCCTAACTGAGGCCTGCTTATCTACCTGGGGGCTATTTACCTACCACCCATGGCTAGGTACCCACCAACCTACCTGGGGCTGGCCTACAAACTTATCCAGTGGGGGTCTACCTACTGGGGGTCTATATAGTTACCTGGGGCCTTGCACATTTGCCAACCTACCTAGGGTCTTGTCTACCTACCTGGTAATGCAATTGTGAGGGGAGCAGCCCATAGTTATAGCATAATCTCCAGGGGTCAGTTCTCTCCCCACCCTCCAACCCCTTAGGATACTAGGCCTCTAAGTTATGGCTTGTACCTGTTCTCCTACCCCTGGGAAGTTTGTACAGAGGTGGGAATAGGTAAAGAAATGCTGGAAAATTGAGGATTCTAAGATATTTGTCTGTAATTTCTGCAGGGATGAGTTGTGGCTATGACAAGTCATCATGGCGGTGTGGAACGGATGGAGAAGAGAAGGGAAAAAGAACGACTCAAGAGAAGAATCAAGACTCATCAGATAGGACGTCTCCGGCGAGTCCCTGATGTCAGAGGTTATTTTACTTCTATACTGGATCAGTGCTGTATTCACTGTAATGTGATGTGACCCGAGCTGGTGTCAGATCACTATGTGGTCTCCATATGGTGATGTTGTAGGTTATATCGGCGTTAGTATAGTGGCAGCGTACGTGTCCCTGATTGTAAAAGAGGGAACACCTGACCCTGTGATAGGAGTTACACTTTTACCTTCTTGCTGGTGTTTATTTTAGAAGGTGGTGAGGTGCGTGACCAAGGGAAACGTGGAGGAGGATATTGTATGTGGGCCGGTGGGGGATATGGATGAAGCGACTTAGCCATGTGTCTATGATATGTGAGACAGACAGATGTGTGAGACAGACAGGCAGATATGGGACTCACTTGCTATCGTACTACACAATACAGTTCTTTTTTGCATACTGTATTATGTGGTAAAATGGGCGTATTTATGTCCTAGAGGCCGTTTTTTTTTTTTTTGCTGGGGTCGGGGCTATCAGGTTTCTGGAGGTGGGGCGATCAGGTTGCTGGGGGCGGGGTTTACATGGGGGGCCCAGGAGCTTCAGCTGTATGGGCCCTGTGATTTCTGTTGGCGGCCCTGCATAGGAATAACATAGGCACAGCAGACTTGTAGCATCAGGCTGGATACAGGAACAATGGAGGCACAGCATACTTGAACCATCAGGCAGGCAGAGGTCAGAACCAAGCAGGAAACATATGAAGAACTAGGGTCACCAGGAGGCAGGAACTAAGGAAGACAGGAACTAGGAAGTCATAGGGCTTGAGACATAGTGCAATGACGCTAGCATGTACATGAGAAACTCAGGCCCAGATTACAGAAATAGTAATGTTACAGGCATAGTAGAGCCACAACAAAGGCAGTCACTATTTCTACAAGCCTTTCAAGTTTATATTTTAAAGCCAACTACCCTATCTCCACTATCCTATTAGTACATACTATAGGCAACTAGCAGAAAAATAGTAGAATGCAGATATGTGCCAAGCAAGTTGCTGCATTCAGTAGTGAAGTTCCAGGGATGTCAGAGTGGCCAATCCGGCAGTATGCCCTGGCCTTTCCATAGCTGAATTGCAGCAGGAGAACTGCAATGTAGGTGCCCCCAAAGTCCCAGGAGCGTGGTGAAGGAAAAGAGCACTTAAGGTGTGCATAGTTAGTATAACTGCCATGCAGCTTTAATGGGCTCTTTTTCTGGGATGGCTGTAGCGACAGTGGGAGGCCGTTCCCACAGTCCAGTCCAGGCTTTACTGGACCTTTTGAGTCCTTTAAAGCTGGCTGCTCTCAGACCTCAGGTGAGGGAGTCTATACCTGAGGTCTGTGTTTTGTCATGTTGCTCCACAGTATGCTGCAGTGAGGAGCAGAGGGAAGAGCTCTGGAAGGCAGACTTGCTACTCTGTCCATGGACTAATTCACCACTTCACGCTTGTATATGAACTGTATGACTTGCTTAAGCTGAAGATAAGCTGTATATTTTTGGTGTTGGACATTAAATGACTACTGTAAAGCCTCCTGCTGGGATGTTTTTGTGTTGCTGTTTTTGTTTTTCTGCTGTGGTATAAGAAAACCCTATTTATTTTAGCATCCAAAACCCATTTGTGTCTACTATTTATCCAGCTAATCTCCCACAATACCGACACACTGTTTAACCTTTTTTTAGCACTGCTATTATCACAGGAATTTATTAACTAAAATGGTTTCCCTTACAGTAATACAGACAGATAGTAATTCAGATTCCATTCATTTACCAGACAGAATTAGACCAAGGACTGCCAAGGTAGAGAGGACTAAACCCTGCAGCCTAGAACAGTAAATCTGGAAGGACCTATGCAGAAGGTGGCAGAGGAGAGCAGAAAAGTAGCCATCTGGTGATTGAGTTGTAAAAGAATTGAGTGAATTCAAATGTTCAAATTCAGTACACTAGTTCCAAATAGATGCTATGGCCGACTTTGTAATAAGTCGCTATTTTCTCTCTGACAGTTTATTGCCTTCTGGTATCTTTTTTAGACAGTTGGCTTAGATGAGAATTAGAGATGATGTTTTGGGTGGAGGATTACATCAGTTCCTCTATGCAACAACTTCAACAAGATCTGCAGGATTGTTGGTTCTCATGGAGACGGATGGGGAGAAACTACATCTTTACCCATCAGAAAGAAACTTTAAAGTGAGGGATGAAATGAAATCCTCTCTAGTGGAAAATTGTTCAAAGGTTCGCTTTCTGATAGTGTATCAGGGAGAGAAATGACTAAAACATTTAGCTTTGAGAATCAGAAGTATCATATATGGATCGAGGACCCTTTCAAGGAAAGACTTTCAACTGATATTCTGTGTTTCAGATCAGTAACCTATGGTATCCTTATGTTTTAAATCCTTCTACTTAGCAGAAAAGGCACTACCATCCCATCTTAATATAACACTAGTTTCATGGATCAAATGGCCTATAAGCAAAATGTGCTTTGTGATGAAGCTAGCTGGCCAGTACAGCTTAGTCCATATTTCTTTATGGCCTTTGTGGACATTATTTAAGAGTTTAGATACTGGCTTAGTCATCTACAAGATGATATTCAGGGGGAATGCAAAGGAGGAAGACTTGGCTTTTTTGTTTCTGAGTGGCAAGTTTTGGTTTGAAATCAATCAAAGACTATTAGTCCATGGCTGTTCTCCAAACAACAGGTTTATCACAATTAGTCTTCCTACCCTTACAGTAATAACACTTGCAATATTTCAGATTTTGAGTGCTATTGCCAATAAAAAAATTATAACTATATGGTGATCTTAGGTCCCATGGACGATTACTTGTATGTCCCAGTGGAAAAGGCATACAGAAAATGTTTGAGGTTAGTCATCAGAACAGATGATCCAAAATTTTCAATACCATATCTTTCCCTTCAAGATCTCTACAGCTTTCAGGATTTTCTGATAATGGTCTGAAAAAATAATTATCCGTTCATGCCAAGACAATTGGCTCATCAAGAATCAGAAGCTTTTCTGAGAATCCACATGATCAAGTTGATATCCTTCCGATCTTTTCTGGGATAAATTTTGATTTTGTAGACATCTAACTATATTTCAGCCAGGTAATTCCACTTTTTGGGATCTGTAGTAAATTCATAGAAAATGGGCTTTGGTTTGATGCATCAAAAGGCAAATGCATTGACCTCTAGAGTTTCAAATATATTTGAAACCAGACTTGTTTCCAATGCTTTAGATCATGTGCTTTCTCTGCAATAAAATGGCAACCCAGGCCTCTTCAGTTAAAACTGTTGCATAGATGAGACGAACAGAAAGACTTCGGCCCTTCAGACTGGACTGACAGACCAAGAATTTATTTCTCTATTGGTTAGACTTGAAACATGGCAAGAGTGTGAATCCATCAGTATGGCTAGTGCTCAGTACTGAATTATAAATAAGAGGACAGAGTGTGCTTCTGTCTATGTTCATTATCTGCTACTGATAAGAGATGTAAGTGTGGAGGACATAGTCTCAAACAAAAGCTTTCATCTAGGCACAAAAGTACACAAATGTCATTTCAGCAGCCAACATTCTGTGGGCGACATGTCAGAAAAGAGGCGCTTCCACGCCAGTTTTAGGGTGCATTAAATGAGTGTATAATGCGCCTGAATAAATAAACCTGCTAAAAATCGTGCGTGTGGTAGCATATTTAATGTGCCTAATTTAGGCGTATACCAAAAAAAAGGCACATAGCATATCATTGCTAGCATATTTGATGCACCTACTTTAGGCACATTCAAGAGTATCATGCCTGGCATAAAATGCGCCTAGTTTTAGTATATGACTTCATTTGTATAGAGAATACGGCATCAACAGTTTTTTGGTGCAAAATATACCAAAAAAATGGTGCAGCCATATTGGAACATGTTGCCCTAAATGTTTCAGTTGATAGAGAGATAGGCCTACCAGAGACCAGCATGATGGCAACAAGAGCCATCAATATGTTTAAGAACTTTTGTTTATTCTACTGCCATGACAGACCATACACTTTAGATACCTTCTCCATCATGTGGATTTTACAGTTGGCTTATGAGAGAAATATTTCAGAAAAAGCCAAATACAAGTACGGAGTCTAGGTCTCGACTTGTTTGTATTTTCTTGGTAAGCTTCTGTTAAAACATTCTTTGGTTCATTAGTTCCTAATGATCATTCAGAACAAGGCAGACTTGCTCTTCATATGAGATCTAAGGCATTCCCACCTTAACTGGGATTAACTTAGAACTGTTGGATAGGCTTTCACAATTTGATAAAAATATGCAGTAACAACCTCAAATCATGTAATCAACTGTTTTTAAAAAAAAAAAAAAATCATATATTAAATTTTTATCTGTGTCTTGACATTTCCAGTATGCTGTTGTATTTGTGTGTGTGTGTGTGTGTGTGTGTGTGTGTGTTTTCACAATGGTTTTGTAGCCAATTAGCAGCTTGCATCTGTGCAATTTATTTCATATAGATTGCTGATCATTTTTGTCTCTTTAGATTGCATATATGGAGAAGGATCTGCCTCCAATTTGGCCCTGGCCATCCATTTCAGGCTGTTTTTAATCAGAACAGAGTATAGCTGGAATTTGCTTGCTCTGAAAAGCAGTAAGGTCTGATATGAGGGCAAAGTAGTGTTGAATCTGCATTTTTGTCTGGCCCAAATGCCCATCCTTTTTCAACATTAACCAGGGGATGGTCCTGCCAACCTACTGTGTTAAACCTACCTCATACTGAAAGCTGCCGGAAAATGGCTGATTGTGCCCATATGTGACACATAATAAAGGAAATGAAGATTCACAACCCACAATAGCTAGGTAATTAAGACACCATGGGCCTCATGTATGAAAAGTTTCTAAGTCTAAGACTTTCTTTGTTGCCCATAGTAAACAATCAGAACCCCCCTAACATTTCACATATTACTCTTAAAAAATGAACGAGTAGCTCTGATTGGTAACTATAGGCAACAAAAAAGTCAAAGACCAACACAGTTTTCAAACATGTCCCCCTGTATAGTATGTTCATATTACAAAAACAAAGGAAAGTCTTCCACACAAAGGAGGACATGTATGAACCTGGTGCTGACTCGCCTGTTCTATCTCCGTTTTTAGTAGTGTATGATGTGGCAGTATGTATGAAAGTGTCTCACAGCACTTTTACAAGTGTGTCCCATTCTAAGCCAAAAGTAGTCTCAGCCATGCCACTTTAAAAATGGTATGGATTTGTATGACAGTTTTGTGGCAAACTTTGATGCATTTTTGCCGTATTGTACGAATCTGGCAAAATATGCCTCCGCATCTTTAGTGCATTCAAAGTGTTGTGTCTGGTGCAGTTTACTCCAAACTTTGGCATATGCCAGCTCATACATCTGTAGAACAGGACTATGACAGTTTATTTGGTTCAAATGACAGCCAAAATGTCTGAGCTTACTTAAGCAGAGCCACTCATGGGCACAAGAAACCATCTGAGACTATCTGCTGCACATCTTGGAGCACAGAAGAACCTTTACTTGTCACTATAGGTCAGATTTTACTGCAAGAGAAGTGGCCATTTATTTTGTGTTTTATGTTTTTTCCCACCATTAAGGATCCATGCTCCACCCCACGTATCTAGTGTTCCTACAGTTATGTAGCATTTCACTTCCATTCATTTTGAAGTAATACTTTTACTGTTTAGTGTTATATATCGTTTAGTGTTACTGTGTTTAATAGCAATTCCTGGCAATTTCTTGCATAAAAAAAAGCAGAAATCCAGTATCTGTATATGAGAAATATATACTGATTTTCCATTCAAAGATTACATACATCTGTTATTGAATTCTAAATACATTTCCTACTATTATTTCTAAGTTGTTGTTTTTTTTGTAGATATAATTCAAAGCTTACAAACTAAAATAAACAATGATTCCTTTTTCTTTAACCTTCTCTCAAAATCATCGCACTATGGCTCATCATTTACATGATTGGTACTATTGCTATGCATTGCATTTTAAGTCATTATTTCCATGCAGGGAGTCTACTTTCAGAAATATAGAACAGACAGACTCAACAGGAAACCAGTTTAACTTGTTTAGGGGGGAAATGTGAACTGAAATAAAGACTTTTCTGCAATTGTCTACATCGGTTATTGCTATGACTAAGAAGATCTTATCAATTTGCATAGGAAATACTACATAATGGGAAGTTTTTCTCTAAACAGACAAGTTGTATATGTTAGATCTTGATTTCCAAGAGGTAATACGTAAGTATAATATAGAACACTATTTTCTTTGGTCCTATTTTGTTTATGTTGTGTTCATTTTTTCCTCCCTGCCTTCCAAAATCCATAACTTTTTATTTTTACATCTATGGTACATGCTATGAGGGCTTGAATTTTTTGCTGGACAAGTTTACAAATTTACTATACCAGATAATGTAATGAAAACAAGAAAAATTACTGGTGGGGAGGAGGGTTATTCTTATTCTGCAGGTCAGTACAACTCTCGAGATACCAAATGTATATTTTACATATGTTTTACTACATTTAAAAAACTGAAAATGTTTAATTTATTTTTTAAAATTTGCTTCGCAATGACATTTTCTTAGTCAAATAACTTTTATATTGTTCCATCTAAGGACTTGTGTAACATAGTGACTTTTGTGGGCTGACTTGTAGTTTTTTTGGCACCAATTTGAGATACATGTGACTTTTTGATCACTTTTTAATCCAATTTTTGGAAGAAGTACAGTGACCAAAAAGCTACAGTTTTGGCGTTGGCTATTTTTGTTTTCTATGGCCGACACAATGTGGGATAAATAACATTACATTTTAATAGATCAGACTTTTATAGATGTGGCAATACCTTTTTTTCATTTTTCTATTTGTAAAATCAGAAAAATAGAACATTAAAACTTAAAATTTTTATGGTTTAAAAGTTGTTGTTTTTTTAATTTTTTTTATTACTTTTGTTCCCATAGGATACTTTACCACTAAGGTGTGTGATCTCTTTTACACTGCTCTGCAATGCCACTGTATTGCAAAGTAGGATTCAATTACCAAGGGTGTGAAAATCAGGGCCCGGGCCAAATCTGGTTGGTAGTATAATTATAATTGGCCAGCGAGTAATAGCCAGGCAGTATACAGAGGAGAAGAAGAACAAGTCAGGAGCCGTTATTGTACTGCTCTCACTCAGCCTGTTAATAGCAATAGAGGAGTTTTCTCACAATAATGATAAACTTTTAACATGTAGGTAAAGATAAATGAAAACTATTACAAAATACATTGCTTTATTGATTTTTCTTTTGTCGGAAGATAAAGAAGATTTTATCTCCTCTTACAGTACACAAGTTTCTCTGGTTACCGACCATCTCTTTCCACCTCTCCTTGTTCTGTCTTCTCTTTCATTGCTCCAAGCTGCCATCAGTAAGTCCGTCCATGGTGAGTCACCTCCTGCAAAGTCTTATCTCTAGCAATTAACTTTTTTAGCTTTCACACTTTAGGGCTATGTAGCCTTGTAAAGTACACTTTATAAATCTCCTGCAGTCATGCTACTGTAACAGGAAAAGCTAGGAATAGCAGAGCTGATATGTCAATCATTGTGTGAGTCTAAAGCTGGCTGTGGCTCTTTGAAATTACATGGTGAGAAACCCCTTTAAGCTTGTCTTGTTCCAGATTTCATGTTTAAAGCGGTTTCTCGCCATGCAGTTTCACAAAGCCATAGCCAACTTTGGAATTAAACTTTCTGTTCAGGCTATGGACAGATCTATAGCAGTGACTGACACATCAGCCCTGCTGTTCCTAGATATTCCTGTTACACTTTATAAATTATTTGTACTCGTGTCAGGCCGCAAAGCTCTAAAGAGTGTTTATTTTGCTAATGAGAAGCTTTCAAAGTCCGTAGCTACATATAAGACTTTCCAGGAGGTGAATCATCATGGATGAACTGAGTGACTGATGGCAGCTTAGAACAATGAGAGATAAGAGAGAGAGCAGGGATAGGTGGGGAGAGATGGTCGAAACCAGAGAAACCTATGTACTCTAAATCTTTTTTATCTCCAGACCAAAGAAAAATCAGCAAAGCAATGTATTTAGAAAAAGTCTTCAGTTACCTGGCACTACATGTTGAAAACTAATTATTGTAGAAAGAAAATACCGTTACGCAAAACTTAAGTTTCATTGTAAAGGTTCATTGTTATATCTGATGAGAAGGTAAAACTTCATCAATTGTAGACATTTTTTTCAAGAAATAAAGTTGGCCCATGACTTTATTTGAGTTTATAATTTTGACCCACTGTGTATTTGAATTTGGCACCCCTGTTTTACATCCTGATTCATGCAGGGTGTAATAGCGGCCCTTCATTGATCATGGCATTAAGGTAGTAAGGGTACTTTCACACAACGGAATTTGATCCTTTTTTGGTGTCGATTAAGTGCATTATCCTCCCCCAAAAAGTGTCATGAAAACAGAAACTAAAAGAGTATTTTCTGTGCATATTGTAAGCACTGACAAAGAATTGACATGTAAACTATGTGAAGTATTTTACACGCTGACAATACCTAAGTATAGGAGGCAAAAAATCAGCCACAGACATTACGCATAGTTTCCTTATTGGAAATCCACGCTATCATTTCTGACGAGGAAACAATGCATTTTCAGCGCTGACACTTTCAGTGCTGAGAATCCATTGTGTGAACCTACCCTTACATAACCAGGATCAGAGTAGCTGCAGTCCCAGCTGATTAAGTCACGTCTCTGCCTAACTAACAGCTAGCTGCTGAGTCTCCTCTATACATCGTTTGTGACATCATGAGAAATGTGTAGTAAATGTTGATAAAGCCTTAAAGGAGTTTTGCCATGAAGCGAGTTGCTTTCCTCTTATCTGGCTCAGGAGAAAATATAAAGAAATCATGAATGCTGCAGAGGCGAGAGGGGGCTGAGCAGCGAGGAGCACAGAGGGAGAAATAAGGGAGCATCTGCAATGTTCACTCAAATAATAAAATTACAACCAGTGGATTGTCTATACAGCCTAAAGCCTCATACACTGCACTTTCTCCACAGTCCCTTGGAAGCTTATTCATATTCCCTGTCATCAGATAAGAAGTGCAAACAACGCAAGCACAGCCTGTCAGCTCCTGTCAGCTCTCCTGTTCGTGTCTAATGCAAACTTTTAAGTAACTAAGGACTTGTAAAGAAAGCTGTAGCTCTCACAGGCTTCACTTTTTGTAATCACATATATTTAGAAAAGTGATTAAATACCCATTTTGGAGGATCCTACGTCAAGATTGCATCATGGCAAAGCCCCTTTAAGGACTGGTTTCTGTTTTTATGCTGTTTGTCCTCATACTGAAGAATGAATGTCTTTTACTTCACAGCTGTTTAGAAGGAATGTTTAAAACATAAAATATTGCTCTTTGACATTGGTACATTACTCTACGTCTCCAGTCATAACATTAAAACCACCTGCCTAATATTGTGTGTGTCCACCAAGACATTGGCAACAGATTCTTTAAGTCCTAGAAGTTGCAGGGAGGGATCATGGATCAAACATGTTTTTCCAGCACATTCTATAAATATTTGATTAGATTAGATCTGAGGAATTTGGAGGCCAAGTGAACACTTTGAACTTTTTGTCATGTTCCTTAAACCATTTCTGAACAATTTTTTTAGTGTAGACAGAGCTAACTATTCTGTCTAAAGAGTCAAATGCCATTAGAGAAGATGTACACTATCTGCAGATTCAAAACTTAAAAAAATTGTTAGAACATAACGTGTACAATTTTACAACAATTATTTTTAAAATTATATGTACTAAAATGTAGAATATATGCAAGATCATTATAAAGAAACACTATATCATGCCTAAAATCAGTTAGGGACAATAACATGGATAGCATGGATCATGCTGTCTCCCCTACTTAGGTAAAACATTTTGAATACCTATTTTTTAAATTTGATATCATCATTACCATGGTATCAAGATAAAGCAGACTGAACATTACCTTCAAAGGGTAGGATATATTTGGCTGGAGAGCATTGCTTGACGGTGTTATTACCCTGAATTATAGGACTATGACATTTTTCTTATGAGAATTATACAAAATATTGAATTATAAATAAAATGAAGTAAATGAAATGCTCACTGATGTGGATACCTTTTCTGAAAGCAATTTACATGTGATGTCCATCAATATTCTAATAGTTGACTAATATACAGTATATAATAAAAATAATAGAAATGCACAAAAATAAGAGCCTACCTGACAGAGCTTTGTTCACTAGCTACTGTTTGTGGTTTACATACACTTAGTTACATTTATAGTCTCCTTTAAATTGATGTGATCTTTCTTCCTGAGGATACTTAGTGAAAATGAATTGATTTTATTCCACAGAATATATTTTTATGACACTCTAGGACTGATTTCATACACGGAGTGATTATACTTTATCTAGAAGTGCAATATTACAGTTGAGGAAAAAATGTCAAACTGGTTTATGATCTCTCAATGACAAAATCAGGATTGAATGGTATCAATTTTCTGCTGTAATGGGGAGGAAATAATTTGGTGCAGATGACTGAATAGATAAATGTATTTAAACCAAATTACAGACAAGATGAAAAAAAACATACTTTCAAGTATTTAAACCTCACCTATTATCTCTCAATGATTTGAGGGCAATCATGTTATTGTTGTGGGTGGCTTAAAAATGTACTGTTTTATTTTATTGCAGAAATACATAGTCAACCTAATGATTTACCTGTAGTCTCTGTCAATAACTGAATTACCTTTTGAGATAGAAAATAAGTCCAAAACCATATACTGAAATTCCAAAGGCAATGACATATCCATGGCTCTAAGTCTATAAGCAGACCTAGCAGGATCTACTTGATTAAAGGACTGAAGGCAGTTGCACGTCAGAACACTTCTGCGCCTCGGCTGACAAAAGGGTGTGACCTCTGTAAAAGGGGTGTGGGTTTGCAGTAAAATGGGTGTGGCTTTGCATGCACACAGTGGCATACAGTAAGTCAACTTACAGTGGTGTGAAAAAGTATTTTCCCCCTTCCTGATTTCCTAATCTTTTGGATGTTTGTCACACTTAAATCTTAAGATCGCCAAACAAATTTAAATTTTATTAGACAAACATAACACAAGTAAACACACAATGCAGTTTTTAAATTTACCCTTTATTATTAAGGGAAAAAGCAATCAACACCGATAGGGTCATGTGTGTAAAGTAATTGCCCCCTAAATCTAATAACTGGTTGGGCCACCCTTAGCAGCAACAACTGCAATCAAGTATTTATGGAAACTGCCAATAAGTCTTTTACAAGTTCTGGAGGAATTTTGCCCTCTCATCTTTGCAGCATTGTTGTAATTCGCCCACATTGTAGGGTTTACAAGCATCAAACACATTTTTAAAGTCAAGCTGCAGCATCTCAATTGGATTAAGGTCAGGACTTTGAGTAGGCCACTCCAAAGTCTTAATTTTGTTTTTCTTAAGCCATTCAGAAGTGAACTTGCTGGTGTGTTTTGGATCATTGTCCTGCTGCACAACTCAAGTGTGCTTCAGCTTGAGGTAAGGAACAGATCGTCTGACATTCTCCTTTAGGAGTTGTTTGTAGAGAGCAGAATTCATGGTCCCATTAATCACAGCAAGTCTTCCAGGTCCTGAAGCAGCAGAACAGCCGCAGACCATCACACTACCACCACCATGTTTTACTGTTGGTATGATGTTCCTTTCCTGAACTGCTGTGTTGCTTCTTCGCTGGTGAAATTGGACTTACACATTCAAAAAGTTCAACTTTTTCTCGATAGTCCACAGAATCCTCTCACAAAAGTCTTGGGGTTCATCAAGATGTTTTCTGGCAAAACACCCACCTTCTACCATGTTACAAATAAAAAAATTAAAAAGGTACAGATAATTGATATAGCCACATTTGTATGGGTCAAAACATAATTTATCCCGTATGCTTAGCACCACAGCTGTGGTATTTTTGGTAATTTCAGATCTCCAAAAAATTAGAATACAAAGTGATTAAAAAGTTGCATCTATTTCAAAATGAAAATTAAACTTCAGTCCGCAAAAAAAAAGCCTTCACTCAGGTCTATAGACTAAAAAATAAAAAAGTTATCGGTCACAAAAAATGACATTTCAGCAACAATTTTAAAAATAGAAAAAGTTTTTTTGAGTCTTAAAACATAACAAAACCTTTACAAATATGGTATTAATGTAATTGTATCGACATGCAAAATACAAATAATACATAATTTGTAGTGAAGGGTGGACTCCATAAAAAATAAGCACCTGAATAAATGATGCAATTGCATTTTTTCCTCTTCTACCCCAAATAGAATTTTTCCTGGGTTTCCCAGCACAAGGTGCCTTTGACCATGTTATGCTCAATGGCACCTTTAAAAAGAACATCTTGTCCCACAAAAAACAAGCTCCCGTATGGCTATGTAGATGGAAAAATAAAAAAGCTATGGCTTTTGGAAGGCAGAGAAGAAAAAGCGAAAACCAAAAATTCAAAAGTAGCTGCCACCTGGAAGGGTTAAAATATTTTACAATCATATTTTCATTTTAATAGTAATTGGAATAAAACAATGATTTAAACTGCAACCAATTTCTATAAATAGAGTTATTTTACACATTATGAACAAATACTCCCTAATAATCCTAAAAAATAGTATTTCAAATGTAATCTAAGTGTTGATCCACTGGAAAGTAAAATCAAATTTCTGTAAGTAATTGTCAATTGTCTTTATTACTTGCTGACTGCCAATATGGCTTAATAAGGAATCCCCAGATCAATTATCAGATATCTGGCGTCTTTACAGCCCGATATCAGGCACTACAACTGTAGCAATATTTACAACTTTGGTACGGCATTTCTAAGCGTATTATTGCTGGAACAGGTATAACACTTTCAAAATGGTATACCTGATCCGAACTGTTGCCCGAGCACTGATTTATTAGAGCGGGTTCATACATCAGGCACATTCTAGCCTATTATTAGGAGCATGAAGTTTGGCGTGTGAATGCCAAATTTCTTGCATGTCACTCAAAATCTTTTGAGAAAGGCATCCAGAAATTAATTTAACTAAACTTAAATTACAATATTGTGTGACAGAGTGAAGTCTCACCGCTCTTACAATAAAGAATCCCTTTTATGTTGATCTGGAAAACTTTTTTTTTTTTTTAAGTGCCCGTCCCCATGTTATACTGCAAACAATAAAACGACCAGCTTCCAAACCGGAAAAGGAGTGCAATAGGATGATGGAAGAATATCGGCATTGCCGTTAACGATCCATTGCAAGATCATTGTTATTACCTGCATGGTAACTTTTTCTATGCATATTGATATTCTATGGATTTTTAATGGACTCTCATAAAGTAAAGATAGAATTTTTAACATATTCTTTCACCATCCTATTGCGCTCCTTTTCCGGTTTGGAAGCTGGTCGTTTTATTGTTTGCGGTGAATTTTGTTTGGGAGTGGTAATCCCAGGACCGTGTCTCCATCGGATACTACAACAATGAGGAGTGGGTGAGCTGTTTCATACCTTTGTTTCCCCATGTTATAATTACAGGCCTGGGTATAAAAAAAAGATCATTAGACAGCTTTCTTAATGTAATGTAATACCTTCATATCCTGATATAAATTCAACTTTAAAATCATACCCACAATACAGTGTCAACATCTACTGGATTATGTTCCAAAAGGTACCCAAGAAACACACACACGGTGCTCTCATTCCATCTTGCAATAACTTCCTATACAGGTTGCAAATGGAGCATACATCATAGACATAGTCTAAGCAAGCCAGATACACAACCTACTGTTAACATCTCTCGAGTTCTGGGCTAATATGTACCCCCCAAAAATATATATATTGCTCTCCAGCAAAGGTTTTACACACCTTAAAAAAGGTTACAGATTATTTAGGGCATACAAAAACTAAACATATTTAAAGTTTTAATATAAAAAGTAGAGTCCTTACAAAAGTAAAAAAAATGACAAAATAAGATATGAAAAATGAAAGTATTTTTATGTATGGTGGCAGTCAGTTGCTCAAATTCCTTCATAGCCTGCATTAGTTGGGCATGAAGTTCCCCCATGGCTAAACAAAAAATTATATCCATCAACCATAACAGTCTGTATGCGGGTGTGTCCCTCTAAAAACATAAGGCCTCATGTTTGAAAACTGTCTAGGTGTAAGACTTTCTTTGCTACCAATAGTAACCGATCAGAGCTTCTATTTCAACCATAGCTCCCCTGAAAAAATGAAAGGGAGCTATGGTTGGTTGCTATGGGCAACAAAAAAAAAGCCTTACACCTAGAACGTTTTCATACAAGAGGACCTAAGACTTCTTAGAGCTTCTTATGTTTCCTTGAATAAAACAGTAGCAATGATACTGTTATATACCTTACTAAAAGTTTACTATCCCTGTTCCTGCTGCACCACCACACCCTATTGATGCCACAAAATAATGTTTTTCCTTCACTTCCTCCCTATGTGCACTGCTGTTATCCAGCCGAATGCTTACTCCTGGGCTGCTTCTAATGGTTCTATCATACTATTTAAACCTAAGTCTTTCATTCATTGCTCAAATACTAATTTGGATGTAGACACTACCTATAGCCTATTATATAGCTATACTGCCTGTGATTGACACAGCTTTTCTTTGGATTTTGCCTTTACATTTGCATTCTAACTTTTCCATGTATTTCCTGGTTTTGTCTTGTGGCCTGGACTCGGTATCTTTAGCTTATTGATGCTTGAGTGTTGTTTGCTCATTTTGGAGTGTCACACTTGACTGATCTTCTACTTCTGACCCATGGCTTCATCTTACTGCACTCCAATTACATTATCACTGCTGTGTAATGTTGCCAACCAGTGATTGCTCTGAGGGCCCAGTGGGGTTCCAACCAGTTAAGTCCAAGCTTTCCCGTGGGAGTCTCTGCTGAAAAATGACCCCCCACCTCAGTTATATCAGTGCCAAAGTGGTTGCAGCCTTTATGATGCATATACCTAGCAGATATACAGTAGATCTTAAACTTATATCTGATTTTCACATTGTGAACCACTTTTGGCTAAGACATCGGGTGATACAACAAGACAATGACTCTAAAGAACACAACTAAATCATCTAAAGAATGGTTGAAAAAGAAGTCCTGACCTAAACCTTACTGAGTTACTGTGCACATAAGGGATCCCACAACTATTGCTGAATTAAAACACATTTTAAGAAAAAAATGGTCCAAAATATCTCTTTGTTTGCAACTTCAGGGAATGTTTGGTAGAGGTGATTACTGCCAAAGGAGGATCTACAGGTTATCAAAGCCAAGGGTTTACTTCCTTAACACCAAAGGACTCACAGTTTTCTTGCTACTACTGTATATATGGCTATCTTAAGGGCAATACCCCCCAATCCATTAGGATATGGCAAAAAAATTTAAGGTTCCATGAAATCATAGGCATGTATAGGTACAATTTGAAGTTTGTTCTCAGCCATAAGGAAAATTTAAGTGTATTTGCCCTTACATTGCACGCTGCAAAAATCTCCAGCAGCAAGAATGCTCAATAAAAGCAGTACAAACTTTGTGTGAGCATGGCCTAACAAGAGAAATGACATAAATAACAATTTATTGTTGAATTGCTATTTAAGAAGTTTCCTAATACATTTTGAAAAAGTACCTTAACTGCGAAGGCAACTTTATATAGTTAAAGTAAAAAGTTTAGTAAAACAGTGACAGCATCTAAGATTAAAAAAGAACTAAGATCTTTACTTAACAGCTTGTTTTGAAAAATAAATTTCCATGACCTAAATCATAGCAGATAGATATTACAGTACAAAAGCACTTTAGTTCATATTATAGAATATCCTGTGTTTAAACCCTGACTATTGGTTTCTATCACCCCACGGCAAATAAGAACGCTCAATTATTCATTTGTTATTAAGAGAAAGAGAACAAAAAATGTTTTCATTAGTGGTTCACTAACAATTCTCTCTTTAAAAATGCCTTTATTTACATTTTACTTGGCTATAATGTGTGTCCCATTATCACACACTATTGAGAAACCGTAACAATTCTCTTTTATATGTTAAGCTTTATTATTGTGGAAAGCCATAATTGAAAATGTGTATTTCGCAATAGAAATAAAGAATAGAGACAGTGTTGCTATGGGAAGGTAAAGAATTAATTTCCTCTTACTTTAGCTGATTACTTTTCAAAATGCTCCCAGGCTTGTTTTGATATTTTTCTCTCGCCTGTACACATACACATAGCCTAAACTGTCTTCATATAAAAGTAAAGCTATTTAAATTCTAAACTTTTAGTTCAGTTAATCATTCACATAAATAGGTGTGTCAATTAATTTCACATTCCTTAAGCTGTGCCTTCAGACTAACAATGCCCTTTTGTAATTCACATAAAACGTGCTTTATTCCAAGTGTTTTCAGCATTCAGAGTCTTAACTCTTTAGAGATTACTCAAAGGCATGAGAAAAGTGTAAAAAGAAAGATACAGTGGGTAAAAAAGTATTGAACACGTCACCAATTTTCTAAGTAAATATATTTCTAAAGGTGTTATTGACATAAAATTCCTACCAGATGTCGGTAACAACCGATCCAAACCACACAGGCAAAGAAATCAAACCATAGATAAACTAAGTTATGTGGAAAAAAGGGGAAATGACACAGGGAAAAATTATTGAACACGTGAATAAAGAGAGGTGCAAAACACAATGGAAAGTCATGACACCAGCTGAACTCTGTCAGTATTTATAAAGCAATCCTGCCACTTACCCTGTTTCCCCAAAAATAAGACACCCCTGAAAATAAGACATAGTGCATTGCTGCTTATGGCTGCTTATGCTGATGTTTGTGATGAAATCACTACAGTATATTAATACATGTTGATGTTTTATTTTCGGGGAAACAGGGTAGTGAAAAATAATATCAGCTGGTTCAATTAATGCCCTATAAAAAGGTATCTCATTACAAATGTGCCATACAAGAAACATCTCATGATGGGTAAAACTACTGAGCTGTTTCAAGACCTTTGCAACCTTATTGTTGCAAAACATTATGATGGCATTGGTTACAGATGAATTTCTAAACTACTGGATTTTCCATTGAGCACTGATGGAGTCATAATCCAAAAGCACAAAGAACTTAATTTCACCATAAACCGACTACAACCAGGTGCTCTCAGCAATATTTAAGACAGAGTAATGAAAATAATTATCAGAAGAGTTGTCCAAGAGCCGAGGTACACCTGTGGAGAGTTACAGAAAGACCTGGAATCGGCAGGTACAATTGTTTCAGAGAAAATAATAAGTAATGCACTCAACCTCCATGGCCTGTATGCACACTCACCACACAAGACTCCATTGCTGAACAAAAAGCTAGTTCAAGTGCTTTTAAAGTTTGCTCAAGAATATTTAGACAAGCCTGTGAAATACTGGGAGAATATAGTCTGGTCAGATGAGAACAAAATTTAACTCCCTGGATTCCATAAAACACACCATGTTTGGAGGCCAAAAGGCACTGAATATCACCAAAAAAAACACCATACCAACAGACAGATTACCCCCGGTGGGCCTCAGGTTCCAGCACCAACCTGTGGTGCAGCTACAGGGGCCACAGCGGTCAAGCGAGCAATTGGACCCCTGACGCAGGTCACACAGGTCACACAGAGACCACAGCCACAGAACATTCGGTGTGATGTGATGATGTCAGTGCGTCACCTGCTCCGGAGAAGAGGGAGGAAAGGTGATTTTTTTTTATTTTTAATACAGGCTCATGACTACCTATATAACCTCTGGGGGAGGCCCTGCCTACCTATATAACTACTTGGTTGGGAGTCCCTGACTACCTATATACCTACTGGGGGAAGGCTCTGACTACCTATATAACTACTGGTGGAAGCCCAAACTATCTATATAGCTATTAGGAGAGGCCCTGACTACATATATAGCTGCTGGGGGGAGGCCCTGACTACCTATGGAACTACTGGGGGCGGTCCTGTTTACCTATAGAACTACTGGGGGGAGGCCCTGACTATCTACATAGCTGCTGGGCAAGCCTTGTCTACCTACATAACTACTTGGCCATACCTTCAAGTAAGCAGACATATTGGGAGTGAAAGAGGGATCTGCTCCATTCCCAAAAATTTGCATGGACCATTCCCTTTTTATACCTAAGCAACACCCCTTCACAAAAGGCCATGCCCACTACACCCAGCTACTATGTAACTGCTCTGGAAGAAAGCTAATTCAGGGCTTCGGCATCACCCAGCTTTCCTGAACGTTGGATAGCCTATTCAGCATCCAGGAGAACTGGGAGATGCTGCCAAACTGTGCATGAACCTAAACCTTTACACTACAACCAATACTTCTACCATACATTGACCCTATAGTGGTAGATACCAGTGTACACAGACTCTATACTACCGCCATACAGTGGCCATATAGTGATAGGTACCAGTGTACACAAGCTCTACAGACACGTAACTAATTACAGTGCAGTTACCTTTAAGGACTCACAGGTTATGTCCTTCCTGATCTTTTCCAGACCATCATGATGTCTTCTCCCAGCCACAACTCATTCCTGCAGAATTTACCACACAAATATTTTAGAATCCTCATTTTTTTCAACACCTATAAACATACCTACCTACTGGGGGTTCATATACCCGTAATGAGGATCTATATAGAAAAGCTTGGTGACCTGTTTTCCTATGGTGGGAAAGTCGGATGCCTGCTGTCGGGGATGGGGAGTCACCCATCGTTCCTATATGGACCCCAATAAGGTAGGTATATATGTCCCCCATTAGGTTTTATGTACATAGAGCCCTCAGTCTGTAGGCAGGTATATGTCCCCCCTAGTCATATATGTCCATCATGGTCTGTAGGCAGGTAAATAACCCCTACAGTCTGTAGGCAGGTAAATATCCCCTATAGTCTGTAAGTAGGTATTTGTCCCCCATAGTCTGTAGGCAGGTAAATGTCCCCCATATTCTTTAGGAAGGTATATGTCCCCTCATATTCTGTAGGCAGTTATATGTCCCCATAGTCTGTAGGCAGTTATATATCACCCTTACTCTGGCAGCTGTACAGGTCTGGGTTGTAAATACCTACCTAATTGCTGGGGGGTCTATTTAACTACCTACCTAATGGGGCACCTAAGTACCTACCTACCCACTGGGGGGCTCTAAATACCTACATATCTATTTACCTACTGGGGGCCCCTATATAACTACCTACTGAGGGGGCCTGTATACCTATCTACTTACTAAGGCGCCTAAATACTGGTGGGACCCGATAAACCTACTGGGGATCCCTACGTACCTACTTATTCAGGGGGAGTTTAAACCTACCTACTGGGGGGCCTTACATACCTACCTACCTACTGGAGGGCCCTATATACAAACCTATCTACTGGGGGGCCCTATTTACCTACCTTTTGGGGGCCCTATACACCTATCTACTGTGGAGGGCCCTATATACCTACCTACTGAGGGGACCCTATATACCTACCTACCTACTGAGATGGTCTATATAGGTACCTAATGGAGACCTTATACCTCCCTATGTGCTGTGGGGACTTCTTTATCTACTGAGGGGGCTACCAAATTCTGGATTATATACCTCATCACCTACTAAATGAATCTGTAAACTTACTGAGGGGGCCTATTTACCTACATTCTGAGGTTACCTATAGACCTACCTACTTTAGGAGGCCTATATACTTGCCTACCTACTGGGGTTATAGCTATCTAATGAGGTCCTACCTATTTACCTACTTTTTTACCTTTTTTTCATTTCTACAATGTAGGGTCTATTGTATCTACAATCAGTGAAACCTATCTTCCTGCCTAATTTGGGGGGCTCCCTACTATATGGGGTGTGTACCTAACTATCAATGACACAAAATGGGGGCCCTATAACCGGCTGGGCACTTTCACTGTATGGGGTACAATTACTGTGTGGGGCACCAGAAGGGGCACTATTACTATTTGGGGTGCTATGGATGGGGAGTTTGTACAGAGGTGGGAATTGATAGAGAAGTGCTGTAAAAGAGAGTCTAAGATGTTTGTGTGGTAAATTCTAGCTGGCCCTTATTTTGGTTGTGCACTCCACTCATCTACACACACTGTTTTTAAGAAAAGAGTGGAGCTGGAACCTTCTCTCCCTAAAAATATGGAGATCTGAACAGACACAAAGTGAAGTAAAGTGTTAGAGTAGGTTCCCATCTGTATTAAGGTTACCTTGACGTGGTAGATGTGCAATTACAGTTTAGATAAAAAATTTACACTAATTACATTTTCATATATTCTACAGTCCCTGACAGAAATTATGTCGCTTATCCATGTTGTGGAAACCAAAGCTTATAACCTGACTTAAAATTCATCCATTGGTTTTAAGAATCACTCATATGCAATCTGAAACCCTACCAAATGATGTTTTTTTACGAAAATAAATTTGCTTCACTGATGAAATATTGATCATTTAAGGAACACAGAAAGGTCAGATTTTGGCAAGACAAAAGTTTTGTCGCCCACAGAAAGTAATGTGAAAATCAAACAAATAATTCTCTTCAAATACAAAGATATGTTTCATAACTTGGTGAATGAAGTTGTGGTGCTATAAGAGCCATATATAATATTTTGTGTGACTTCCATGAGCTTGAAGGACTGCATCCATGCATTTGGACAATGATTCATAAAATTTATTGATGAAGACATCAGGAATAGCAACATATGCAGTCTTACATGCCTCCCAGAGTTCCTCATGATTCTTTGGTTTTGTCTTTCAAGCTTCCTCTTTTATCCTACACCCAAACATGCTCAATGATGTTCATGTCTGGTTACTGGGCTGGCCAGTCCTGGACCACCTTGATCTTCTTTGCCTTGAGGAACTTTGATGTAGAGATGGATGTATGAGATGGAGCACCATGCTGCTGCAAAATTTGACCCCTTTTATGATAGGGAATTGGAGAGGTAGCTAATACTTCTTGATATTTTAGGCCATTGATATTGCCTTCCACCTTGCAAATGTTTTGCACACCCCCATACTGAATGTAACCCCAGATCATGATCTTTCCACCAGCAAGCTTAACTGTTTTCTGAGAGTATCTTGGATTCATACGGGCACCAGTAGGTCTCCTGCGGTATTTGCGGCAGCTGTGGTGTAATTCAACTGAAGATTCATCTGAGAAATCCACCTTCTGCCACTTTTCCAGAGTCCATCCGTTTAGCAGGCTGTGGGCCTTGGCAAATGCCACACGGATTTTTAATTGCCTTTTGTTAAGTGCTGGCTTCTGGGCACTGATTCGACCATAGAGGCCATTTTGAGACAGAATCCTACAAACTGTTCTAGTTGACACAGGGACTTGAGGTGACCAGGCCTGTTGCAGCTGTGCTGAAGTGGAAGAGGGGCTGGCTTTTGATTTTCGAACCAACAAATGTTCCTCCTTATCAGTTGTCTTCCGGGTTCTGCCGGACCTGGGCTTGTCAAAAGCATCTCCAGTCTCTTCAAATCTTTTTTTTAATTCTTTGTACTTGACACTGAGACACATTAAAGGTGCCAGTCACCTCTGCAGTGGATCTGGTCTTCAGCCTCTTGATAATTAAGGTTTTGGTCACAGGGTGAATTTTTGGCATGTTGTCAGAGGTCAAGTTGCAGTCCAAGTGAAGGTCTGGGGTACTGGAGTTCTTTTTATACACAGCCACTAATTAACCGATCAATTAGTGAGTATAGGTGAGGCTGTAAACTAGGATTGGGTGCATTATATGACAATTCGACAAAACTTGTCTTGCCAAAATCTGACCTTTCTATGTTCCTTAAATGATCAATATTTCAGTAGTGAAGCAAATTTATTTTCGTTAACAAAACCTCATTTGGGAGGGTTTCAGCTTTCATACGAGTCATTTCTAAAACCAATGGATGAATTTTAAGTCAGGTTATAAGCTTTGATTTCCACAACATGGATAAGCGACAGAACTTCTGTCAGGGACAGCAAAGTAGCGGAGATGCTTTTTAAAAAAATGTTATATTCTCTTTGACTGTTTTCTTTCAGTGTTTATAGAGTGCTGTTGATATTGTATTGTGTGTGCACTATGTGGCCACTTCATGACGGTATTGTAGGTTGTATCATGTAGGGCAGCATACACTTATCCCTGATTGTAAAGTGGGTGCACATCTGTCCTTGATTCTGTGATTATGGTTTTCTTTACACCTCTTTTACTTTCTTGCTTGTGTAAGAAGTGTTTATTTTAGAAAGTGGCAAGGTGTGTGACTGATCTAAATTTTTGAGGCAGATGTTGTATGTGAGCTGGTGGGGGTTTTGTGCCAGAGCTTTTTATTCCAAGTCAGCCCTGCCAACAGTGAGGTTCAGAGGTGAGAACATCATGGTGTGGGGCTGTTTTCCAGCATACAGCACTGGCAAACTTCATATAATTGAATGAAGGATGAATGAACAAATGTACCAAGAAGTTCTTGATAAAAATCTGCTGTCATCTACCAGGAAGATGAAATGAGGGTGGACATTTCAACAACACAATGATCCCAGACACACATCCAAGGAAACCTCAATTGGTTTCAGAGAAATAAACTAACGCTGCTAGAATAGCCCAGTCAATCACCTGACCTGAATCCATTGGAAAATCTATGGAAGGAACAAAAGCTCTGTCACGGGCCGTGCTGCAGTCGGGTGCACCGTGCTCCCACCGGTCCCCGTGCGCCGTGAGCGAGTGGCGCCGCGGTCTGCATACCGGACAGCGGGCGCACTTGCTCCCCTGAGCGCAGCTACTTACCACACCGCGCTCCTGCTTCCTCGCGTCCGTCAGCTGCCGGGCGCGCTCGTTCCCGCCTCCTAGGGCGCGCACACCGGCTCTTTAAGATTTTAAGGGCCAGCGCACCGGTAATTGCTGATTGCCGGCCGTTGACCCTATATATTGGCTCCACCTCCAGCATACCCTTGCCGAGTCCATAGTGCCTGTACCTATTCGAGGAAGCCTTCTAGAATTCCGGTTAGCCTTCTCCGTGTACCAGTCCCGTTTGCGCATTCCCTTCGACCACGAACCTTCACTGCCTGCCCTGACCTTCTGGCCTGTCCCCGACTACGAGTTCGCCTGCCGATTCTGTACCGCGTTGCACCTCAGCTACTGCCGTAGGCAAGTCACATCAGTGGTAGCGACCTGGTGGAATCTCGCCGCAGCAAGTTCACCCCGCTTTACGGCGGGCTCTGGTGAAAACCGGGACCCACTTAGACTCCACTCCCTGGTGTGGCCCGTACCATCGCCTGCGGTGGACCAGTGGATCCACTACTCCCAGTCGTTACAAGCCTGAAGTTCATAGAAGAAGCCCACAGAACCTTTGGGACAAAATCTCACCTAAACAATGCATACAAATAGTTTCTCTATACAGGAGGCGTCTTCTCATTAACAACAAGGGCTTTTGCACAAAGTATTACATTTCAGTAAGCGTGTTCAATACTTTTTCCCTGTGTCATTTTCCATTATTACACATAACTGTATTTATGGACATCTATGGTTTCTTTTCTTTGCCTGTGTCGATTGGATGGATTGTTACTGACATATGGTGATAATTTCATGTCAATAGCACCTTTAGAAATATATTTAGTTAGAAAATTGGTACAGATTCAAATCTTATTTAATCCACTGTACACATTTCACATATTAGAAAAAGACAATTTTAGTGATGATCTAAAAAGTTAATAGTTATAGTAATACCTATTTTAGGGAACCGGGGAGGTTTTAATTGAAAGCATATCAAATCCACTAGGTTTTCTAACAAGGTCTGATTGTAAACTACATCTGAAATCCATACAACTGTAACCAAAGCACCTAATCTCCCTGTCAAGTAAAAGTGATATTACAATTTGTACAATTACAGATACCTAGGATTTACACTTACAGTCATGGCCAAAAGTTTTGAGAATTATGCAAATGTTAATTTTTACAAAGTCTACTGCATCAGGTTTTATAATGGCAATTTGCATACACTCCAGAATGTTATAAAGAGTAATCAGCTTAACAGCAATTAATTGCAAAGCCAATAGTTGCCTAGAAAATGAACTTTTTCCCCCAAAACACATTTCAACTTCATTGCAGGCCTGCCTTAAAAGGACCAGCTAACATCGTTTCAGTGATTGCTCCATTAACACAGGTGTGGGTGTTGATGAGGACAGGGCTGGAGATCAATCTGTCATGATTAAGTAAGAATCACACCACTGGACACTTTAAAAGGAGGCTGGTGCTTGGCATCATTGTTTCTCTTCTGTTAACCACGGTTATCTCTAAAGAAACACGTGCAGTCATCATTGCACTGCACAAAACTAACAGGGAAGAGTATGGCAGCTAGAAACTGCACCTCAGTCAACAAGCTATCGCATCATCAAGGAATTCAAGGAGAGAGGTTCCATTGTTGCCAAAAAGGCTCCAGGGCGCCCAAGAAAGACCAGCAAGCGGCAGGGCCGTCTCTTAAAAGTGTTTCAGCTTCGGAATCGGGCTACCAGCAGTGCAGAGCTTGCTCAGGAATGGCAGCAGGCAGGTGTGAGTGCATCTGCACGCACTGTGAGGCGGAGACTCATGGAGCAAGGCCTGGTGTCAAGGAGGGCAGCAAAGAAGCCACTTCTCTCCAGAAAAAACATCAGGGACAGACTGATATTCTGCCAAAGGTACAGGGAGTGGACTGCTGAGGACTGGGGTAAAGTCATTTTCTCTGATGAATCCCCTTTCCGAATGTTTGGAACATCTGGAAAACAGCTTGTTCGGAGAAGACAAGGTGAGCGATACCACCAGTCTTGTCTCATGCCAACTGTAAAGCATCCAGAAACCATTCATGTGTGGGGTTGCTTCTCAGCCAAGGGAATCGGCTCTCTAACAGTCTTGCCTAAAAATACATCCATGAATAAAGAATGGTACCAGAATGTCCTCCAAGAGCAACTTCTCCCAACCGTCCAAGAGCAGTTTGGTGATCAACAATGCCTTTTCCAGCATGATGGAGCACCTTGCCATAAAGCAAAGGTGATAACTAAATGGCTCAGGGAACAAAACATAGTGGAACTTGCGGTTAATCATCAAGAGACGGGTGGACAAACAAAAACCAACAAATTGTGACAAAATGCAAGCATTGATTGTGCAAGAATGGACTGCTATCAGTCAGGATTTGGTCCAGAAGTTGATTGAGAGCATGCCAGGGAGAATTGCAGAGGTCCTGAAGAAGAAGGGTCAACACTGCAAATATTGACTTGCTGCATTAACTCATTCTAACTGTCAATAAAAGCTTTTGTTAATCATATATGATTGCACTTGTATTTCTGAATGTGATAAAAACATCTGACAAACACACAGAAAAACCAGAGTGCAACAGATCATGTGAAAATATAATATTTGTGTCATTCTCAAAACTTTTGGCCATGACTGTATGTATGAAAACTATCTAGCAGTAAGACTGTCTTTGTCACACATAGCAATCAATCAGAGCTCAGCTTTCATTTCATATAGGGCTCTGGAAAAATAAAAGCTGAGCCATGATTGGTTGCTATGGGTAACAAAGGCAGTCTTATTGCTGAACAGTTTTCATACATAAGGCCCTAAATAGATAGTCATTAGGATAATAGTCAGTAAGGAATGGAGAAATAAGGAGATATATAGAGAGATATAATACACATCAGTATTTTGGTCAGTTTTAGCCAAAATCAGGAATGGGTCCAAAACATAGAAGACATTTTGGTTCCTCTCTCGATTTTGACTTGCAAATGGTAACAGTGGAAAACGGGAATGTGGATCCTCAGGGTCATCATGAGAGATAGAGATTCAAACCACGCCATGGAGCGGAGTCTAAGAGACCCCCCATCTTCAACGAAGCTCGCTGCAAAGCTGGACGGACTTAGCTGCTACCCTAGGTCGCTAGTCACGGGGACAGCCGAAATACTGGACTTAGGACAGCAGGAACAGGCAGAGGTGATGAGAAATAATCTGAATGAAAATGAGGCCCCAAAATCCAGTATATGCTCCTCCTATTCTGAGGCTTGTAGGTGAGTCAAGTAGCATGTTTGGGCAACATATTGGATATCTCTAAAACAGCAGAATATGGGGAATCAATGTTGAGTTTCATTTCCCTGTCATCATCGACTGCATCCCAGTAAATAATGGAAATTTTTTTTAAATATTTACAAAAGGGAAATATTGAAATTTAATTTCTGTGAGAACCCCAAGGGGTTAACAAACTTCCTAAATGCTGTGTTTTGAATAGTTTGTAAGTTGTGCAGTTTCTTAGATGTAGACATTTATGGGGGTATCTAACATATAGGCCCCTCAAAGCCACGTCAGAACAGGACTGGTTCTTTAAAAAAAAATGTGTTGATAATTTGTTTTGAAAATGTGAAAAATTGTTTTGAAAATTCTAAGCCCCCTACTTTTGTAAAAACTAAAAAATAAAAAGACATTTAAAAAGGATACTGATATACATTGGACATATGGTACATTTTTGAACTTTGAAAATTCCAAATTTTTTCAAATTCTCAAAACATGTTGGTATTTTTCACAAAAAATAAGGATTGTATGGACAAAAATGTATTTGTCAGGAATCTTCTACTATGCCTTGGAACTTACTAACTGTGTTTGCCCTTAAGTTTGCCCTCAGTTAAGATGGTGGATTGTGTCTCAACTGGTTGCCATCCATTGTTTTCCCCTGTTTCTGTTCCTAGTTCCTATATAAACTCCTCAAGCCTGTTTTTCACTCCCTTGAGTATTGTGCTTAGCTCCTGCTTTCCAGTCCTCTCGCCTGGGAACTTGCCGTCCAGCCTTTTCCTGTTCTTTTGCAGTTAACCCTGCGCTAACCTATTGCCTGCTGTCGCCCCACCGCTTAACCTCTGCACTTCTGACCAAGCAGCAACCCATTACCTTCCTGGGACCTCGCTATCCACCTGCCTCCCTGTGTTTGTACCTAGCCCGGCCATTGGATTCCAGCAGTATACACCAGTATCGTGACAGTATTACTAACCTAAAGCACAATGAGTCATGAGAAAACAGTATCTGAATCACATGAATAAGTAAAAGCATTAAAATGTTACTCCTACATAAATTGACATATATGAAATTTGAAAAATGGGTCTGCCTCTTTCTGTCCAAAACTGGCTGCGGTGTGAAGGGGTTAAATAAAAGCGTTTTCATTGTGTAAAAGCAGTAAAACAAAAAAAAAAATTAATTTGTTATTGCTGTTATTGTATTGACCTGGTGAGTAAAGTTAACATGTCATTTATACCACACAATGACCGCTGTAGAAAATTTAAAAAAAACACTACCAGTATTGCTGCATTATGTTTATCCTGTCTACTAAAAACCTGAATAAAAAAGAAAAGTGTCATATATACTCTATAATAGTGCAAATGAAAATTAAAATCTAATTCTGTAAAGCCCTTCATCATCTACATATACAGAAAAATCAAAACTTTATGGCTGTCATAACATGACAACATAAAAACACAAGTTTTTTACAGGAGACTTTCTATTGTGTCAAAATAGTAAAACATAAAAAACTACATAAAATGTATTTTGTTGTAATTTTACCAACCCACATAGCAAAGTCATCATGTCACTTATACCACTTTTTTTCCATTTTCATTGACCAGTGCTAAAAAAAAATGTGAAACACCCGTGGACGCAAAATGCACAATACATCTCTAAATGAATTCCCTGGGGGGGGGGTTGATTCCTGAATGGGGTGACTTCTGGAAGGTTTCACCTGTTTGGATACTTTGGGGGCTTTTCAAATCCGACATGGCACCCATCAAAATCTGTGTTCCAAAGGACAAATAGCGCTCCCTCCCCTGCCATGAATTCAAACAGCAGTTTACAGCCACATATAGGATATTGTCATAGGTGAAAAAAAATGCATAACAAGTTTTGGGGTGCTTTTAGTCAAGAATTACATGGAAAAATGAAATATTTTTAGCTAAAACTGTATATTATTGGAAAAAAAATTAAATTTTCCATTTTCACAGTCTAAATCTGTGACCCATCTATGGGGTCAATATATTCACTTCATCCCTGGATATATTCTTTAAGGGGTGAAGTTTACAAAATGAGATCTTTTTAGGGGTGTTTATTAAGTTTTAACAGCTTAAGGTGTCTGCAAACCTGTAATAGTGCCTAGAAAATATCCCAATGAAAATGAGACCCCCCCCAAAGTCCACTGTCTGCTTTTATTATGAGGTGTGTGGTTGAGTCAAATAGCACACTAGGACCAAAAATGGGATATCTTTAAAAATGGGGGAATCAATATTGAGTAGCATTTTCCTGCTAACATCTACTGTGTTTCAGTAAGTAATGGATTAAAATTGAAGCATAAAAAAATTTAAATTTTGAAATTCCAGTGAAACGCCTAGAGGGTAACAAACTTTAAGGGGTGTAGTTTATTAAATGAGGACATTTATGGGGTGTTAAACACCACAAGGCCACGTCGGAACTGGCTGGCCCTTAAAAAATTTTGTGTTGCAAATTTTCTTGAAAATGTGAAAAATTGCTACTATATTTCTAAGGCCCCCTAATGTCATAAAAAATAAAAAAGACATTGAAAAAATTATGCCAACGTAAAGTAAACATATGGTTGATGCTAGTTATAAACTTTTTTGTGTATTGTAATTATCTCACACAATTTTTTAAAATTTTCACAACATTTTGATATTTTTCACAAACAAACAAGGATAGTAAGGACCAAAATATGTTGCTAACTTAAAACACAAGGGGCCAGATGAATTAAAATCATCTCAGACTAAATAGTCGTACATCTCGTTAGGTTAGTGAATTATTATGTTTTCCCTTGGGACTATGTCGGACTTAATAGATTACGTCGGACTAGCATTAAATCCATTTCATTAATAAAATGGTCAACGAGGGCTGGTATCAGGGAGTGTTTGTTTAAATAAAATGTTTTTGTGTCTTGTCATTGTGTTTTTTTATCATTTTGTTCCAGTATTATTAAAGGTGGTTTCCGACAGACGCCTCTCCATTACTAACGCTAGGACTAGTGCTGTGTTTTTTGTCACCCAAATGCTGATACTAATCACATGTCACTATTACCCCAGTACCAAATGCACCAGGGGTACTGAGAAGAGCTAGGTTACCTTTAGAAGTGTGTGACTTTTGATCACTATATTTACTATTTTGCCATAGGCAAACTTAAACTCTATTAGTTCTCTATCTATAAAACACTAAGGCCGTGTTCACACGGCTTATTCCCGACGGATTTGGGCGCCGTATTGAGCGCACAAATCCGCCGTGAATAAGGGGCGGGGCGGGGCGGGGCCGGAGCGCGGCGGGGGCGCAGCTCCCGGCCCCATAGACAATGCATTGTTTACGGCGCATCACTTTCTCCCCCCGCGGCGGATTTGCCGAGCGGGGAGGAGTGACGGAATCCACTGTTCTCTATGAGAGCAGTGGATTACCGTAATGACTCCGACGGATTGGCGCCGTATTGAAGCGCAAATCCGGCGCGGAATACGGCGCCAATCCGTCGGCAAATAAACCGTGTGAACGGGGCCTAAAACGTAACTTTTATTATTTATAACACTTAACCTCTATACGTACTATTTAAAAACCTGATTTCTAACCTCTCAATATATCCCTCTCTACTTCTGAAGGAATAGCTCCCCTTCTATTATCAAGTCTGGTGGAACCCCACCTATTAACAGGAAAACCTTATATATATACAGTAATTTACTAATTCCAATAAGGGATCCCAAGCATCTCCTGTGTGATTTCTCACCTCTGTCTACAAGTGTTACCCGCTGCAGAGGGTATCAGAAAGAACACCTTATATGTTTTATGTACATTAGATTAGGGATGACTGCCCAAGTGGGATGCTTGGGATTCCGTACTGGAGTTAGTAAATTACTGTATATATAAGGTTTTCCTGTTAATAGGTGGGGTTCCATCAGACTTGGTAATAGAAGGGGAGCTATTCCTTCAGAAGTAGAGAGGGATATATTGAGAGGTTAGAAATCAGGTTTTTAAATAGTGCGTATAGAGGTTAAGCATTAAACATAATAAAAGTTAAGTTTTAGTGTTTTATAGATAGAGAACTGATAGTCTTTAGTTTGCCTATGTCAAAATAGTAAATATAGTGACCTTTAGAAGTGGACTCTCTAATGTGATCGTCCGCTTTTGGGGTGACTGCAAGATGGCATCTTTAGGGTTTGAAGGGTCCAATATCCATGGACCTTCTCATCCTAATATTATCAGCCTGCAGCTGTTGGGTTTACTTTGGAAGAATGAAAAATAGGAGAACCCCACTTTTTTATTATTTATTCATTTATTACAATGGATGCTTAGTTTTTGATTTTCAATAAATACATAAATTTAAAAAAACTAGCCAAGTTAAAACTAGCAGCTGCAGCCTGATACTATCCGGACAGGAAGGTCCATAGACACTGGGCTCTCTCATTCCTAAAAATACCAGCCCGCAGCCACCCTAGAATGGACCATCACATAAGAGGGTCCGCTTTTGATGGTTACCTGTCTTTTTCTAGTATTCCTAGCATAGACATCTTTGAGTAGACAGACTAGCAGAGTACAAAGACTTCTAGGATATATAAAGTACAGTTCAACAATGAGATACAGTACGTATAAAATCAGCAGGGTGTTTCTATCTATGATCTTAACAGGATAAAAAAAAAAAAAAAAGGAAAACAGCTATATACTTCTAGTTTTCCGTTGATGACCGTCTTTATGACGATCTTCATCATTTCAGTAAATACGTATTACTAAAGGCTAAGATGATAATAAAATATGATTTGTACACAAATTATTTCCAGATGTCTACATCTGCCTATGTACAGTCTACAAAATGAACAACAAAACTGTGTAAAGAAAAAAATGAACAAACAATAAGGCAGATTCTGCAAGCACTTGGGAGCCATTATGTCATGCACCTGCATTATGAATGGGTTGCAATTAGTGTTGAGCGAGTGCGTTGCCTATCGAGATCGAGCGATAGTCGATAGTCGCCCGCTCACGATAAGGTTTTTCGATAGTGAGCATCGATTATGAGTGATTACCATTAAAGTCTATGGGAGAGCAACAACACCTTCATTATTACACCCAAACAAGGCTGGAGAAGCTGAAATTAACATCCACAACAGTCAAATGGATACGTGCTACATCTTAGGCAACACACTTAGGTTATAAAAGTCACAGAAAAAAAGTCACAGACCATTCACTATCCCTGTCTTGTACCACAGCATGACCTTAAACCTGCATCACCCACAAATTAAAAAGTGCCAGAAGGGAGTATGATTTGAACAATCATGTTACTTGAACTGGACATTGAATATCCCTGTCCTGGAACGCAGCATGAGCCCCAAACCTGCATGACCCCCAGATTAAAAGTGCCGCATAAAGGAGTCTTTCAACCACCATTTTAGTTGAACTGGACACTAACTATATCTGTCCTGTACCGCAGAATGACCATTAAACCTGTCTGACCCACAGTTTAAAAAGTGCCAGAAAAAGGAGTCTTTCAACCACCATTTTAGTTGAACTGGACATATACTGTCCCTGTCCTGGGCCACAGTATGACCATTAAACCTGTCTGACCCCCAGATTACAAAGTGCCGGAAAAGGAGTCTTTCAACCACCATTTTAGTTGAACTGGACATTGACTAGAACTGTCCTGTGCCACAGCATGACCCCGGGGGGGTTACATTGGGGGGCGGTGAGAGCCCAGGCTGGCCCTCCCTCATTAATTTAAAAACGCCCGGGTTTAAAAGCCTGATGAAAGCAGCAACGAAAAAAATGTCCCTGCTGAAGCAGAGTGAGGAAGCGAAGTGTGAGAACTCCACCTTCCTCAGTTTCAAAATTTAAACTACGGGTAGCGCTTCCCCCCGTATGGGGTTTCACCAATTGAGCTTCACTTTGGGAAAAAATTGGGGGTTAAACGCTCCTGTTTCACCCAGGTTTCCCCCTTTTTCTTGGGATTCTTTTTTTAAATTTACTCAATGGTTTCTGGAGGAAATTGTCTCTGAAATTTTTTTTTCTGCCGTGCCCATACTCCATGTCCTCTTTAATAAAAACCCACATCTGGTCAGGTTTTCCCGAAACCTTTCCCTTTTACAAATTTAGGGGAATTTTTTTTTCCAACTATTTTTTACATTTCCCAATTTTTTTTTGTAGTTTAATTCTAGAAAAAACATTTTTAAAATAGGATGGAAATTTCCCAAACCCGTCTTTGTTTTCCCCTTTTTTTTTTTTTTTTAAAAAGGGTTGTTCCCAATACAAAGGGGTTGATTTCTAAGTTAAAGAACTTGGGAAAAACAAGTCATTTTTCAATAGTGTCCATTAACATTTTCCTACCTATTTCTGGGTTTTTGACAGCACCAACACCCTTTAGCCACTCTTGATAATTGTGAAGAACAAATGTCTGTTAGAAAAAAACATTTTTAAATAGGACCCCGTAGTTTAGTGCTTTTCCCAGCAAAATGCCCCCAAAAAAAAAAAAAACATACCCATGGGGCCATTTTTTTAAAATTGTGAAGAACAAATGTCTATTAGAAACAACATTTTTTAGAATAGGACCCGTAGTAATTTCTGCATTTCAAAAACAAAAAACCCCCAAAAAATTTTTAAAACATGACCCCTTTAGCCCTTTTTGGGCAATTTTTGAAGAAAAATGGGCTGTTAAAACAAAAAATTTTTTTTATAATTTGGAAACCCGTAGATTGCTGCATTTCAAAGCGCATGACCCAAAAAAATTTTAAAAAAAAGACCCTTTTCCCGCCACTGTTAAAAAATTTTGAAAGGGGGAAAAGCCACTTAGAAACCACATTTCTGTTCCAAAGGACGATAAAATTTTTTTTCTGTATCTCACAGCTACATGACCCAAAAAATTATAAAAATGACTTTTCAGCCACTGTTAAAAAATTTTGGGGAAAATCCAAATTAGAAGCCAAAATTTCTGTTCCCAAAAAACCATGATTTTTGCTGTATCTCCACTACATGACCCCCAAAAAATTT
>JAODAL010012781.1:0-94005 GCA_025379985.1 Phyllomedusa bahiana
ATTTTTCCATGGTTATTTCGGGCGTATTTACGGCAAATTACGTCCGCAAATACTCCGAAATACGTTTCAAAAATAACAATTAGATTAGCATTAAAACCAAATGTAAAATACGCCTCCGTTCACACGGGGCGTATTTTCCGACAATTTGGGGGCGTAAATAGTCCAAATCATCGAAAATTAAAATCCCCTGTCATTTATTGGGCGTATTCGCAACTAAATCTCCATAGTAAAGAAGGGGATTGATTTACGACCAAAATAGCGCCCCTTTTGTGACACGTTTTTGAAACGTATTTGGGGGACGTATTTGCGGAGTAAAAACGTCCGTAAATACCCCCCCAAAAAAAAAGCCGTGTGAACATAGCCTAAGGCATGTCCCCAGCCGGGGCTTTGGGACTTTTTTTCAGGCTTTTTGGGTTTTGCGAGCCTAAAAAAACCGCCGAAATGAGCACAAGGTGCTCTGTGGAAAACCCGGCGTGTTTTTCCGCCCCCGTTTTTCGCCCGCGGCCGCTCAAAAGACTTGAGTATGTTCATTCTTCCGCCCGGTTTCCCGGGAGGAATATGAAACCTAAAATGGGAGGGGCTGTTCTCCGTCCCGAAAAACCCGCCCCCCCCGGGGCCCGCGGGGCGGCCGAAAAACCGGAAAAATAGGCCGTTAAACCGCCCGGTATTGTCCTTGCATGTGACGCCCCTTTAGGTGAAACAGTCTAACCCAAAAACCCCTCCCCCCACCCCCTTCTGATGTGAATCGGACTTACACACATGTAAAAATTATCTTTTTTCTCCCGGACACATATGGTGGGGTCTCCTGTTAGTGAACATACACAGCAGGGGGAAATGGGGGGAGCAGAAATTTTCACATTGGTGAAAGGCTGAAACAGTGCAGAGGACTTTTCCTCTCCATGTCCCCGCCGACTCTGGGCACGGGGCACCCTACACAGAAAAATTTTTCGTAAATTTGGATAAAATCTCCAGGCTCCGAGCCGGTTCTTAAGGGTTTCGTAGGTGGCTGCTCCAGAGGATGTTGCACGTCATCAACTGAGTCCCGAGATATTTTCAACGGGCCCTCCCCCTGAAAAATCAAAAGACTAGTTCCCCCCCGATTCCGTTCACTCCGAATCTGTGAGTGGAAATCATAAAACGCAAAATATTTCTTCCAAAACTCACTCGGAAATCGCTAATTAGAATTGGTGACCCGATAGGTTTGTACCATGAAGAGGCGCTGCTCAATATCGCCCACCACCCTCCTGATGCTAAGGGGTCCTGGGGTAGGCACCGGAAAGTCGCAAACAGAGGTTAAATTTCATGGTGGCTGTCTGGCCCCAGCCTCATCGCTCAATGACTTGCTGGAAGCTCCATATACTGAGGAGCACTTTGCACATCATTACGTTATTATTATTATTATTATTATTATTTTAAAGCGCCATTGATTCCCGGCGCTGTACTTCGAGGGGGGTTTCTACATTACATAAGTCAAAAGATACATGAAAGGATAAGAAATTGGCACCAGAGGGAGGGGAAAAACCCTCCCCAGGGGTTACAATCTACAAGGGGGGGGAAAAGACAGAAGGGGGAACATGTTTTTGGGAGGGGGTTGAGGGAACGGTTTTTTTACTTTTTATTGTATCCCTAGTGACAGTTATTACAGAATATTCGGGGGTCTTCCTAAAGAAAACTCACTGTTTTTCCCAAAAAATTTTTTTTTTTCGCAGGTCATCGAGGTGGAGAACAGAAGGGATACAGATTATTACAGTTCTGCAAGTCAACTATTATAACACAGTCCAATATGGTCAGAGTAAAGCGCTTTGTGCTCCATGCACTCACTTACCGGCCCATCTCAGGAAAGCCGCACATTCTATGTTGTTGTATCGGCTCGCTATGTCACAGGCCTTTTCACCACAGAAATTGAGGGACGAGAGGTCACCTCCTAATTCGACAAGTGCCTTTATCACATCTACCTGACCCCAGGCTGCAGCACAATGCAACGGGGAATATCCTGCAAAAGTAATAAGGAAGAGAGATTTTGAGTGCGGACAGTTTTTATTCAGTTATTAAAGAGGTGCTCCCACCATGGAGTTTGATGGGATAACAATAGGAAATACCATCAAAGCCCAATAGATGCGGGTCCCACCTTTAGGACCGGAACATATCTCAGAACGAGCCCCTGAAAGTCACAGCTCAGAATGGAGATCCGGTCAGGCTTGTGCATGAATCTCCCCTCTGTTCTATGGTAGTTCTGAGTACAACTCAACACAGCGCTCCCTGACTGGGAAAAGAACAGAAGGAGAACACAGTCTCCCCTGTACTGGGAACCCCAAAAACAGAATGGGAACCAGCGCTCCCCTTCTGGGAACCCCATAAACAGAATGGAGAACACAGGGGCCCCCTGTACTGGGGAATCCCATAGAAAAGAAAGGGGAACACAGCCTCCCCTGTACTGGGAACTCCCATAGATTCAGAATGAAGAAACAGTGCTCCCCTGTACTGGGAACTCCATAGAACAGAATGGAGAACACTGCGCTCCTCTGTACTGGGAAACTCCCATAGAGGGAGAATGGAAGAACAGAGCGCTCCCCTGTTCTGGGAACTCCAAAGAGGAGAATGGAGAACACAGTGCTCCGCTCAGTAATGGGAACTCCCATAGAACTGAATGGGAGAACACAGTGCAACCCTGTACATGGGAAATACTATAGAAACAGAAATTGGAGAACACAGTGCACCTGTACTGGGAACTCCATAGAACAGAATGGAGAATATCAGCGCTTCCCCTGTACTGGGAAACTCCAGTAGACACCGAATGGAGAACACAGCGCTGCCTGTACTGGGTAACTCCCAAAGAATAAGAATGAGGAGTAACACAGCGACTCACCTGTACTGGGAACTTCAATAGAACAGAATGGAGAACACAGTGCTCCCCTGTACTGGGAACTCCCATAGAACAGAATGGAGTACACAAGATTCTCCCCTGTACTGGAATCCCATAGAACGAATGGAGAACACAGCCTCCCTGTACTAGAAACAGAAAACGCCATCAGAAAACAGAATAGAGAAACACAGTGCCTCCCATGCAATTGGGAACCTTCTACAGAACAGAATGGAGAACACAGTGCTCCCCTGTACTGGGCACACCCATATGAACAGAATGGAGAACTCAGGCTCACCAGTACTGGGAAACACGATTGAGGAGAATGGGAAATCACAGCGACTCCCTGTACTGGGAACTCCCATAGAACAGAATGGAGAATATAGCGCTCCCCTGTACTGGGAACTCCCATAGAACAGAATGGAGAACACAGCGCTCCCCCTGTACTGGGAACACCCATAGAACAGAATGGAGAGTCGTGAGCAAGCATGGCCAACTCTCGGTCCTGAGCCGAGACTTTCAGGTCCCAAAATCAGTCCCAAAATATGACTGATGGTATATATTATCCATATGCCAGCAAAGTGCGTGGTGGGAACAACCTGAAGCCTCCAGGATACATTGGGTTGTGATGTGGGTATTATTAGAGTACAATAGATGCCTTAAAGATATTAGAGGATTAAAGGATGAGGGGGCGGAGGTGAGCGTCAGTGTGTACCTGCATCCAAGCTACAAGATTGCTGGGCTAAAGACGAGTGTGCTTACATCACATTTTTTGCATCTAGTGCAGGTATATTGTACTTTTGTAAAGCAAACAACAGTACAAATTTTAAAACATAAGTAAATGTACATTTATTTTTTGCAATGTTTTCATTTTCTGGGTAAATTCACATGATGGATTGTAACGTGAAAATCCATGTGAAATCCAACTTCTTATTATTTATTTTCGAGTGCCATTGGTTCCAGGGCACATATGTATGAAGCGGTTCTTCTGCAGGTCATACATACAGGGACAATTGTAGAGCTTAATTCCCACAAGCTGGCTCAGGCAACCACCTTTACCCTGAGTCTGTCTCTGCAGTCATTAATATCTGGGGCAGTGTAGAGCCAATACCACATGTACAGGCTTCAGGGCACCACCTTTACCCCAGGTCTGGCTGTTATTCTGTACAGGTATTACAATACAGGGCTAATGTAGAGCCAATACCACAAGTCTGGCTCAGGCACCACCATTTTACCCTGTCTGGCTGTTCTTCTGCAGGTCATACATTACAGAGGCAGTGTATAGCCAATACCACAAGTCTGGATCAGACACCACTCCTTTACCTGGTCTGCGATGATTTCTTCTGCAGGTCATAATACAGGCAGTGTAGAAGCCAATACCACAGTCGGCTCAGGCACACTTTACCATGGTCTGTCTTCTGCAGGTCATACCATACAGGGCAGTTGTAGTGCAATACCACAAGTCTCTGGCTCAGGCACCACTTTACCATGGTCCTGGCTGTTTTTGCAGGTCATACATACAGGGCAGTGTAGAGCCATATCCAAAGTCTGGCTTTTCCCCCCAGGCACCACCTTTACCCTGGTCTGGCGTTCTTCTGCAGGTCATACATTACAGGCAGGAGGAGTGTCAATCACAAGTCTGTAAGGCACCACCTTTTACCCTGGTTCTGGCTGTTCTTCTGCAGTTCATACATACAGGCAGGTAGTGCCAATCACAAGTCGCTGGCTCAGGCACCAACTTTACCCTGAGTTTGTTCTTCATGACGGTCATACATACAGGGCAGTGTAGATCCTATACCACAAGTCCTGCTCAGGCCAACCACCTTTACCCTGGTCTGATTGTTCTTCTGCTAGGTCATACATACAGGGCAGTGTGTGCCAATACCACAAGTCTGGCTGCAAGGCACCACTTCTACCTGGTATGTTTCTTCTGCAGTCATAAATAAAGGTTGCGTGATAGAAGCCAATACCAGACTAGTCTGGCTCAGGCACCACCTTTACCTGGTCTGGTGTTCTTCTGCAGGTAATACATAAGGGCTGTTGTTGAGCCAATACCACAAGTTCTGGCTCAGGCACCCCACCTTTACCTGGTACTGGCTCGTTCTTCTGCAGGTTTCATACATTACAGGGGCAGTGTACGAGCCAATACCTACTAGTATGGCTCTAGCACCACCTTTTACCCTGGTCTGGCTGTTCTTCTGAGTCATGACACATAAAGGCAGTGTTAGAGCCCATTACCACAAGTCTGCTCAGGCACCACCTTGTACCCTGTGGTCTGGCTGTTCTTCGAAGGTTTACATAGTGGGCAGTGTAGAGCCAATACCACAAGTCATGCTCAGGCACCACATTTAACCCTGGTCTGTTCTCTGCAGGTCCATATATAATACAGAGGCAGTTGTAGTGCCAATACACAACGTTGGCTCTGGCACCCTTTACCTGGTCTGGCTGTTCTCTGCAGGGTCACATCATAAGGGCAGTGTAGAGCACCAATTCACAAGAATGTCTCAGGCACACCTTTACCCTGGTCTGTTCTTTCTGCAGGTCATACATACAGGGCTGTGTAGAGTCAATACACAAGTGCTGGCTCAGGCATCACCATTACCCTTGTCTGATTCTTTGCAGGTCATACTTACAGAGCAGTGTAGGGCAAATACCACAAGTCTGGCTCAGGCACCCACCTTTTACCCCTTGTCTAGCTGTTCTTCTGCAGGTCTATATACAGGCACAGTGTAGTGCCATACCACAAGTCTGGCTCAGGGCACCACTTTACCCTGGTCTGGCAGTTCTTCTGCGGTCATACATACCCGCTGTGTATAGAGCCAATACCACAAAGTCTGGCTAGGCACCACCTTTTACCCTGGTCTGGCTGTTTTCTGCAGGACATACATACAGAGCAGTGTAGAGTAATACACAAAGTCTGGCTCTAGGCACAACTTCTATCCCTGGTAGGACAGTTCTTCTGCAGGTCATACATACAGTGCAGTGTAGAGCCACTACCACAAGTCTGGCTCAGGCACCACCTTTACCCCGGGTCGCTGTTCCTCTGCAGGTCTTAAATTCAGGGCAGTGATAGAGCCAATACAAAGTCTGGCTCAGGCCACAACCTTTACCTGGTCTGGCTGTACTTCTGTAGTGTCATACTATACAGGGCAGTGTTAGAGCAATACCACAAGTCTGGCTCAGGCACCAACTTTACCTGGTCCGGCAGTTTTCTGCAAGGTCATTCATACAGGGCAGTGTTAGAAGCCAATCACCACAAGATCTGCTCAGGCAACCACCTTTACCCTGGTCTGGTCTTCTGCCAGGTTATACATGCTGGGCAGTGTAGAGCAAATACCACAAGTTTGGCTCAGGCACACCTTTACCCTGGTCTGTCTTCTGCAGGTTATACATACAGGGCAGTGTAGAGACAATACACAAGTCTAGCTCAGGCACACCTTTACCATGGTTGTTCTCTGCAGGTCCTACATACAGGCAGTTTAGAGCCAATACCACAAGTCTGCTCAGCACCACCTTTACCTTGGGTCTGGAGGTTCTTCTGAAGGTAATACATACAGGGCAGTGTTAGAGCCAATACACAAGTCTGGCTCAGGCACACCTTTTACCTGGTCTGCTGGTTCTTTGCAGGTCATAATACAGGGCAGGTTCTAGTGCCAATACCACTTGTCTGCGCTCAGGCACACCTTTACCTGGTCTGGCTTGTTCTTCTGCAGGTCATACATTACAGAGCTGTGTAGTGCCAATACCACAAGTCTGGCTCAGCACCCACCATTACGCTGGTTTGTTCTTATGAAAGTCATACATACAGACACAGTTGTATGAGCCAATACCACATAAGTCTGGTTCAGGCAACACATTCCCCTGGTCTGGCTGTTTTCCTACTGCAGGTCACTACCATACAGAGCAGTGTAGAGCAATACACATGTCTGGCTCAGGCACCATTGACCCTGGCCTGTTCTTTGCAGGTCATCACATACAGGGCAGTGTGAGGGCCCAATACCCACAAGTCTTCTCATGCACCATTTACCTGGTCTGGCTGTTCTTCTGCAGGTCATACAATTACGCCCCAAAATATGTCCTAAAAGACGCTGTGTAAACATACCCTAAAGGTGACAGGTGCAGCCAATCATGGGTCGCAGCGGTCATGTGCACGTTACGGCCTGTGATTGGCTGCACCTGTCACGTGAAGGATGAACAGGCAAATCTACTGCTGGGATCACCGGGAAGGTCCCATTGACAAAACAAAAGCATCCAGGAGGTACGTATTCTCCTTTCCTAATCATGCAGCAGTGGACTAAGAAGTGTTTTGTAACGTCAGAGCACCCCTTTAAAGCACACCACACATATTAGAAATAAAATTAGTAATCTAAATGCGGTTTTGTCCAGATTGAAAGACAGTCTAATGTATATGGAGGCCTTCTGCCTGGTCCTCAACAGCAGATGTTAGGTGAAAGAAGGATCAACATGTTGCTGGAAAGAGGATTATTCCCATCTTCTCAATGAAATAAACATGCATGCTCAGCTGAGGGGAGCCTGCACATTGTGCATGTTTACAATGGAGTTGGAGGAAACAGCTGGACACTCATGCTAAAACAGGAACTCTCACCACATTAATTGGCTTTAAACATGTAGGTAAAAATAAATAAAGATTATTACCAAATACACTGCTGTTTTGATCTTGCTCCATTTCAGAGTTAAAGCAGTTCTTGTCTCCTGCTTTTGTATACAAGCTTCCCCTGGGTTATTGACCGTCTCTCTCTGCTCAAGCTGCCCTGGATAGTGACATCATTCCCTGCTGTGTCTTATCAGCATCACAGTATCTGACAAACATTAATCCTTATGAGTTCTGTAGCTTTCTGTCCTGCTGTTTAAACCCTTCTATTAGAAATGTCCCTCTAACAGGCTCAGCTAGGAATAGCAGTGTCTGAAATGTAACAGTTGATATGAGTGGGGACCCTGAAACATGTAGAACCTCATTTGCAGCCTGAACAGGGATGGGGGGTCTGAGCTGTAGAATCGCCACAGCATGAAAGGAATTGGAAGCCTAAGCTTGTAGAACCTACAACAGCCTGAAAGAAGTGGGGAACGCCTGAAGCTGTAGAACCTCCCACAGCCTGAACAGGAAGTGGGGTCCTGAAGCTGTAGAATCGCCCACAGCCTGAACAGGAATTGGAAGCCTAAAGCTGTAGAACCTCCCACAGCCTGAACAGGAAGTGGGAGCCTGAAGCTGAAAAACTATCCACAGCCTGAATAGGAAGTGGGAGCTTGAAGTTGTAGAATCGTTCAAAGCCTGAACAGGAACTGGAAGCCTGAAGTTGTAGAACTGCCCACAACCTGAACAGGAAGTGGGAACCTGAAGTGTGGAAACTGCCACAACCTGAACAGGGGTACTGGAAACCCTGAAGCTGTATGGAAATCCAACCACAGCTGAACAGGAACTGGAGCCTGAAGCTGTGACTGCCAACAGCCTGACAGGAACTGAAGTTTTTTTTTTCTGAAGCTGTAGAGCCACCCACAGCCTGAACAGGAACTGGAAGCCTGAAGCTGTAGAACTGCCCACAGCCTGAACAGGAACTGGAAGCCTGAAGCTGTAGAGCCACCCACAGCCTGAACAGAAACTGGTAACCTGAAGCTGTAGACCTACCAACAACCTGAACAAGGAAGTGGGAGCCTAAAGCTTGCTTTGAAGAGCAGACTGTGAAAAACAGCCAAATGACAAAAAACACCATTAGAGGAAAGAAGGGTCAGCATGTTGATGGGCAGTGAGTTACTCCCATCTTCTCAATGAAATAAACATGCATGCTTGGCTGAGCTGAGTTTAAATGTTGTGCATGTTTATTGTGGAATTGGAGGGAACTGCTATAGACATTCATGTATATAGATGACTTTAGCGTAATTTCACACAATGGATTTTAATGTGGAATTTAGCATTAAAATCTTTGAGCAAACTGACTCTCATTCATTTGAATGGGCGGTCCCGCGCTGTAGTTCGCACTGTGGGTTTTCCACACCATGGATTTCAAATCTTTGGTGCACAAAAAAAAAAATGGACATGTCCATTGTCACGGTGCACGCTGTGTTTATGTCCCTCTCTCCCCGCCTATGTGAACTCACCTGTCCACGCTCCTGCTCTGGTCCTCGCTGTTGCCAGCATCCTGCCGACTCGCCAATATTTAGAAAGACAGTACACTAATTACCTGACCAATGACCAACCACCCAGTGCTCTGGGTCAGTTTGTTGATGTCTCTTCACTGATCCTAACCTCTGGTTACTGTTTAGTTCCTGCGTTTACTGTGGCCCGGGCGCTGTCAGCGGTCTTCGCAGCTGTATGCAACTCCTGGGAGCGCATACAGCTGACTCTCCAGTCACCTGTAGGCGTCTGGGCACTGCCATGGCCTGAGCACTGGCGGGGATCGCTTCGGCTGTATGCGACTCCTCCCGGAGCGCATACAGTGGAGGACTCTATTGCGGTGCAGAGATCGAAGCGATCCTGCTCCCGCAATAGAACTCGGAGGGCCTCAGACCAGCGTACTTAAGGAGGTCTCCGGCACAGGCTCAGCGCAGATGTCATCACGCTGCCTGTGCCTGCGCGCCTGATGACATCACCGGCTGTGCAGAAGACAGGAGTCGGAGGTAAGCTCGGTGCAGCGGTCCCCTAACGAAGCGCGGGGCGAGGTTGAGTATTTGTATTTGAGTTTTTTTAATAAGCCCCTATCTATTCCTGCTAATGAGGGGCTCCATATACCTGCCGTTATACCGCTATGGGGGGGGACCTTATGCCTGCCTATGAGGTAAATATAACCTGCATATGGGGGACCTATACTGCCTATACCTGCTATGGGGGACCTATGCCTGCCTATGAGGGGACATATACCTGCCAATGGGGGACATACCTACCTATACCTACTATGGGGGACATATACCTGCCTATGGGGGACATACCTGCCTATACCTGTTATGGGGGACCTATACCTGCCTATGGGGGACATATACCTGCCTATGAGGGACATACCTGCCTATACCTGCTATGGGGGACATATATCTGCCTATGGGGGACATACCTGCCTATACCTGCTATGGGGACCTATACCTGCCTATGAGGGGACATATACCTGCCTATAGGAGACATATACCTGCCTATACCTGCTATGGGGGACATATACCTGCCTATGGTGGACAAACCTGCCTATACCTGCTATGGGGGACATACCTGACTATACCTGCCTATGAGGGGACATATACCTGCCTATACCTGCTATGGGGACATATACCTGCCTATAATTACACACCATACATATACACCATACATATACACCACACATGTACTAAATATATTGGTTCCGACTTACATACAAATTCAACTTAAGAACGAACCTACAGTCCCTAACCCGTATGTAACCCGGGGACTGCCTGTATTGTAGAGTGCCAAACGCAAAAGACAGAAATATTAGAACGAGATAACGGGACAGATATAAGGGCATTGTAGGGGATATAATTATCAGGGAGAGGTTCCTGACGGAGCCCCACACTTCTTTTGATAGGCAGGACTCATACTAGGGACCTATGTGTGTGTGTAGGGAGAGTACATATATATATATATATATATATATACTTATATATAATATTTTTATATATTATATATATAATATATATATATATATATATATATATATATATATATATATGTTATTAAACCTCTCACCCTGTCCTGTTATCTCGTTCTATTATTTCGGTCTTTTGCATCTGGCGCTCTACAATACTTGTGTCATGCACATTTTTGCTCCCTGCTAATTGTATCTGTTGTGCCTCTGGTTTCTAATTTGTGTATTTTACTGTTAGGCCCCGTTCACACGGCTTATTCCCGACGGATTTGTGAGCCGGATTGCGCTCACAAATCCGCCGTGAATAAGGGGCGGGCGGGGGCGGGGCCGGAGCGCGGTGTGGGCGCCGCTCCCCGGCCTCAGACAATGCATTGTTTACGGCGCGTCCGTGCCGTAAATAATGTGCATGTCACTCTCTCCCCGCCCGGCGGATTCGCCGAGCGGGGAGGAGCGACGGAATCCACTGTTCTCTATGAGACCTGTGGATTACCGTAATTACTCCGACGGATTGGCGCCGTACTGCAGCGCAAATCCGGCGCGGAGTACGGCGCCAATCCGTCGGCAAATAAGCCGTGTGAACGAGGCCTTATAGGTGTATCTACACTTTTTAACTGTTTATTAATAAAAGTTACTTTTTATTGATATTTGGCCCTCCAAAGTATATACAGTAGTTAAGATAGTCCATGGGTGACTTTGGATATTTTTCTCCTGTGTCATTCACCACACAGGTTCTATAAGCAATATGTCACCTCTGCCTGTACCCGCAGTCCTATGTCCGGCACTTCGGCTGTCACCACAACTAGCCACTTCAGGGGAGCCTTAGGGCTTGTTCACACGGCGTTTTTGTGATCCGTTTTACGGATCCGTTTTACGGATCCGCAAAACGGATCTAACAATTGTCAGTGTGATTAACATTAAGTTGAATGGCAAAAGCGCATCGCTGTTCTCACGGGAGATCAGCGATGCGCTTTTGAGAGCTCTCCTGCGCTTTTCGCATGCGCTTTAAGAATTGACATGTCAATTCTTATTGCGGTTTACGCAAGTGAAAGCCCATAGGAGATAATGGAGTCCGCTTTTGGCACCTGTCCAATAGCGCTCCACACTCCGGGTACGTAACAGCGCCGCTTTGCATCCTGAGGGGTGGCGGGGGTTTGGGAGGTGAGGGTGAGCGGGTGGGGGGCAGGTGGCCGGCGGCGGCGGGGGGGGGGCGGCGGGTGGCACGGGACGCAGGGGGAATTGGAGGTGAGCGGTGCGGGTTGGGAGCAGTGAAGTGGAGGGGGCGGAAGATTTTTAAATGGTGGAGGGGCCGGGGTGGATCGAAATTTGGGTTTTTTGCCAAACTTTTTAAATGAAAAAGTAGGAGAACTTTGTGGGGGGCGGGGTTTGCAAAAAATTTGCATGGGCACCCCTTTTTTTTCGGTATGCCCCCGCCCCTTCAAAAAGCCACACCCACTCCACCTTAAATGCATAACGGCCTTGGGAAAAAAGAGTTTGATCCCTTATGCCCGGGAGTAACCCCCCTAAGCAGGTAGTGCCCCTACAGGCAGGTATGATTGCCCCCTCAGGTATCCAGGTAGGTGCCTTCCGCCTTAGAATAGCCAGGTAGGTGCCCACCCCTTTGTTTGCCGAGGTAGTGCCCCCATTAGTTTGTCCATGTAGTGCCCCCTGTGTTGCCAGGTAGAAGTCCCCGTGCTGTTGAACATTGTAGTGCCTCCATTGTTGCGCCCAGTAGTTTGCCCCCCTCTGTTGCAAGGTATATGTCCCCTCAGTATTGCCAGGTATTGCCCCCTCTGTTTATATGCCCAGGTTAGTATGCCCCCATTGTGCCTAGGGGTAAATGTCCCGCTCGTGATGCCAGTATTTGCCCCCATTGAGTATGCCAGGTATGCCCCCCATTGTTTGCCAGGTAGATGTCCCTCTGTTATGCCATGCAGTGCCCCCGATTGTTAGCCAGGTAGTGGCCCCCTCTGTTTCAAGTTGAGATATCCCCTCTGTGCCAGGGTATTGCCCTCCCATTGTTGCCATGGTAGTGTGCCCCCATTGTTTGCCAATAGGGTAGTGGCCCCCTCTGTTCCAGGATATAGTGCCCCCCTCTGTTGCCAGTTAGATGTCCCCTCTGTTGCCAGTAAGAGCCACCCCTTAGTTGCCAGGGTAGATCCCCCTCGATCTTACCAGATAAAGTGCCCCCTCTTGTTGCCAGGACTTTAGATTCCCCCTCTGTTGGCGCAGGTAGTGCCCCTCTGTTGCCATGCAGAGCCCCCATATAGCTACTAAAAAATAAAAAAATAAAAATCCCACTTACACTGTCACTCACCATTGGCTCCTGCAGCGAACGTGGCCGCGATTCTCGGACAACTCCTAGCGCGACGCAGGGGGGGAAGTGTAGGAGCAGCCCGGCGTCACGCCCTGCATCCGCGCGTCAACTTTCCCCTGCGCCGGCTGACCTGTATGGTGCGGGCGCACTACAACCGGTCGCCTGACATTACAGGGAGATGAGGAGGAGGTATCGATCCCTCCTGCCTCCTCCCATTGCACAGCGAGACTCCGGACGGGTGGAAGCGGGCACAGCGGCCCGCTTCACCCGCCTGTTAGGAGCGGCCTGGCGGCGCCTAGAGTAGCTCAACTATAGCAGCTACTTTTCCGGCGCCAGGACGGCATTTAAAGAGCCCCCCGCCGCCTGCCTGGCGGCAGGAGGAATGCCAACGACCCCCCGGGAGGGCGGAGGGGACCCACCAAATAGCGGGACCCCCCGCCAAAAACGTGGAGAGTTTGGCATCTATGCAATATGTTATGTTGAATGTTGAGGGGGCCGGGGTTGAGATACGATATGATTGGATGTGAGGGGGCCGTGGCCTGAGATTACGTATATGAAATGTATTGTGAGGGGGCCGGGGCTGAAGATACGAATGAAAGGAGATGCGGTGGAGGAGGGAGGAGGGAGAGAGGGAGACACGTGCACTGAAAACCGCAACCGGAAAGCGTATGCGTAACAGAAACACAACTAGCCAACAAACTAGATTCACCTCATCCGGCATAATAAAGCACACACACACTGATCTAGCTGTGCAGAGCGCGCGCGTCGCTAGTCGATCGCACTATTCTCTGCTGACCTTCAACACACTGAGTTCAAAAGTCCGTATCTCGTAACAGCGAGATCCAAAACGCCTGATTTGAACGCCCCATGTACCCAATTCAGCACCCCGCCGCTCCTGGTTGTGCATTCTGCGATCTTCATCTCTCGCAGTGACCCAGAGGATCAACATATACCCAATGTTTACTGTTACATCCATTCTTTGAAGGGGATCCAGCAGCGCACCGGACAGCCACCCCCTAGTTGGAGGAGCGCCATGAAACCGCGTGCTGGTCGCGATAAGACCGTCAGCGGACGTGCTAGTCGTGAAGGTAGGGCGGAGCTTGATGGATGACATTTTAGTTACCTCCCCTTCCGCCGATATCCCATCGTCGTCGCGAAATCAGCAGCCCACCCTCCCTCCCGCTACGAAATATTTTTGGTAACGGTAGTGTGTATAGGTGGGTTGTCATGGTAGCCGTTGGCTTGCGGGGGTTTCTTGGGAATTGGGACGAGGAGATATCGGTGATGGGAGTCATCTGGGTATGATTCCCTCAGGATTTGAAAAGGGTTTAATCGACCTGGCGAAGGTGGTGGGCTCTTGCAGGCTGGACATCCTGCAGAGCAAAATGGGTGAAGCCATCTTTGTATTGGTTATAGGAACCCCCGAGCCAGTGGAGATTGCTGGGGGTAAATGGTGGGTTTGGTTCCCTTTCGGGGATATGGGTCGACATGGTCGTTTGGATGGTTGGTTCCAAACCATCTAGCCCCATCTGGTTGTGGTAATTAACGGAGTTAACGTTTTACGTTAATATGGAGGATATATAGTATTTAGTTATATGTATTTTAATCAAATAGTATATATGTATAAATTGTATTATATGATAGTGGTATTTGGGTTTAGATGGTGGTACATATATACAATATATATGAGGCATTATAATTTTTTGTATGACAATTTATTTATGTTATTTTTTGTAAATAAAAACTAACTGGCTGTGCTTGGCCAATTAAATCTCAATCAGTATTGGAGGTGTGTTATTCAAGGGGGACACAGCAGGGAAGAGGGGGAGTAGGGGTAGGACTGATGGGTTGGGGAAGTTGGTCAGAGGATTGGCTGAGAGTGCAAAAATCAGCTCGCAAGTTGGTCAGTGCATGGATTTGCTTTGGGACAAGGATTATCAAGATTAGTGCTATGATATAGATGTGCTAACATCACGCGTCCAAATCAAAGGCAAAGACTTTTTCTGCAAAGAGAAAACCCTGGTGCAAGAAATCTCACGGTATTTGCCCCGGAATTTCATTACCCGTAAAAGAAATATACATTTCATGTTATTAGTTACATTTGGAGGTAAGAAGACGGAAGGTGCGGCAAGTTTCATTCTGTTATCTATCGTGCGGATCTATGATACAGATGGATGAAACGCGCTGCCTCAGTTTTCTGCCTTACTGTCCGACCATTTCAAACATATGTAATAACAATTTGTGCCAAAACACTTTTTAGTCGTGCAGCAGAATTCCACAGGGGGCAAGTGGCGCCACATTCAGACGATTAATAAAAAAGCAGCCTGGGTTATACTCTTACAGGGTGCCGACTAGAAGATATGACAATTGCTTCACGACACCCCATCCCCTATAGGGGGGGGGGAGGACATGCCCAGCAGAAAAACTGCACTAAAACAGACACCAATTCACACCAATATGCTTAAATGCAAATACTGTGAAACAATCCTTGATTGCCAGCACATAAATGAGGTTCTTAAGAGGGTGCCAGACTGCCAGTTATCTAATAACGTAGTGCACCATGCTCACTCACATCCAATATAACGCCCAGAAACTCCTGTCAAGCAGGTAATATCCCTACTTCTCAGAGTGGTGCCTGGCATGCCTGGCATATCACAAGTGTCCAACACAGTATAACCTGACGCCCGTTGCAACTCCCTCAATATAAAAGTCAAAAGACTACATACTGGTTTAAAATAATGGATATGGAAATATGAGGTATTCAGTTTTTTTTTTTTGAGTAAATGATTCCTTTATATATGGTTTTTGTTTTGTGAAATTTGCTAGTTAAACACCAGTGAAAAGGACACGCACGCGGGGGTGGGGGGGGGGGGGGGGGGGGGGGGGGTGGGCGGGGGGGGGGGGGGGGGGGGGGGTGGGGGGGGGGTGGGGGGGGGGGTGGGGGGGGGGGGGGGGGGGGGGGGGGGGGGCCCACTATGGGGGTTCGACCCTTGACGTGTGGGTTGCGAGCTGTGGAATTGGCGGCGGAAGGGGGGGGGAGGAGTGAAGCACTAAGGGTGTGAGGGCGCAGGCGCGTCTGATTGAGATAAGTTAGTAAATGTCTATTTTTATCACAGTATGTAGTTTTTTTGGCCCTTTTCTCTATAGGGGGGTTGCGGATGGTCCTGTATACATTGGTTGGACACTTGTTATATGCCAGGCAGTTAGCCCACTTGAGAAGTAGGGCGTGTTACCCACTTGAAGAGTATGGGCGTTATATTGGTTGGGAGTGAGCATGGTGCGCCACATCCTAACCAGCACCCTCTTAGAAGCCTCATTTACGTGCAATTAAAATGCTGGTAATCGTGGATTGTTTCAGTATTTGCTTTTTTTGTGTGCATTTCTGCATACTGGTGTGAATTGGTGTTTGTTTTAGTGCAGTTTTTCTGCTGTCACAACACCCAGGGGGATGGAGGTGTTGAGCAATTGTCTATCATCTTAGCATGCACCTGTATAAGTATAAGGTATGTTCACTAGGGTTGTAATGTCTGGCGCGGCTCATCGATCACGAATTTCCAAAGCATTTGGGGGGGGGGCCCTATTGACATACATTGTTCGCACTGCGCAATCGCCGATAACAATTGTCAATTCTCCCCCTGCACGTACAATACGATCTATGAGAGCTATTGATTACCGTAATTGTCGCGCGCATTTCGCTGCATATAAAGTGCAATATGTGGTAAAATGTGGCGCAGCAAATAAACCATGAACTTACCCCTAAACCCATAGCTGCTTTTGCAGGGAGTCTTTATTTCAGTGCCAGTTGCATTTGACCCTGATGGGTATGGGCCCGTTTTTGTGATTTTTTTACATTCAGAAGATTAGACACATTTACGAATGTTGCTCGACAGAATGTGTCACACAAATAGTGCACTGACCGGTGCCAATTTCAGACTGGTTCTGTGACCACGGCACTTACCATGCGCCACATGGATGAAACGCCGCGCGATACTTTCATACATACGAATCATACACTAACCTAACGAGACATGCGACTGTCTAGTCTGAGACCGTTCTCATACATCTGCCCCAACGCCTCAGACTCGGAGGCCTGATGCCAGTAAGGTGACACGTCCCAGTACAAAGCTTTATGGAGAAACCAGTGACGCTTGTCGGTTTTGCCGGAGGATCCTGCTGTATCCACAGAGCTGCCTGTTTGCTTTGGGTATTGAGAGTGAATTTAAAGGAGCAACGTGACTGTAACCTGATATCAGGACGCCTCGCCTTCCCCTTTATGTGTATAACTCAATCGCTCCATTATTAAAAGTACAAAGTCTGAGGCTCCCGAGCACCGAACACGCACCGAGCGGCGACCATGACACACGCTGCTGTAGGAGATGATGGTTTAAAGGGACGCCACCATCAATTTCGGTTTTTCACATATTGGCAAGAAATCTGTGTCTAGGATATAGATTGTTTTAAATTGGGTGTTGGTTTTTGGTTTTTAACACACGTCTTTGAAAGTTCCCCTATATCCCTGACTTGCTGGTGTGAGTCTCTGACTTCCCTATCTCTGTGAGTCCCCTGAATATCGTCAGTGAGACGCTTGCCACATGGGTCTGTTCACGAGCGGTGTTTGACTTCTGTGGTTTTACATACATTTTTAGATGATTGTTAGTGGATCCATGTTTTGGACCCTCAACTCGACACTAAACCAAACATGCCCCAACTCACACCGTTTTGGCGGGGGGGTCCCCCAACTATTTAGGGGGTCCCCTCCCTCCCTTCCGGGAGTTGTGCATTCCTCCGATGCCTAGCAGTGCGCGGGGTTCATTAAATTGGCACGCGGCGCCGGAGTAGCGTCTAGTGCCTACCTTGCACGCCGGCCGCTCCTAAAGACGGGTGAAGCGCCGCTGCGCCCGCTTCCACCCGCCCGATTCTCGCTGTGCAGGGAGGAGCAGGAGTATCGCTCCCCCCTCCCCCTGTATGGTTCCGGCGCCGGCGTGAGCCGCCGTTCACATACAGGTCAGCGGCGCAGGTGAAGTGGAACGCGCGGTCAAGCAGGGAGTGACGCGCGGGCTGCTCTTCACTTCCCCCTGCGCCGCTGAGAGATATCGTCCGGGAGCGTGAGACAGGAGCTGCAGGAGCCTGGTGAGGTAAGTGGATTTTATTATTTATTTTTATTAGCTATATGGAGGGCTTCTGCCTGGCAACAATGGTGGCACTACTGGCAACAGAGGGACATCTACCTAGCAACAGAGGTGGGCAATACTGGCAACAATGGGGGAGGGCGCACAATCTGGCAAACAAAGGGGACATCTACCTAGCAACAGAGGGGTCACTAGACACCTGCAACAGAGGTGGGCACAACCTGGCAACAATGGGGCACTACCTGGCAACAGAGGGGAGCACTCAAACCTGGCAAACAATGGGTGTCACTACCTGGCAACAATGTGGCACCCTACCGTGGCTTAACAAAGGGGGGGCACCTACCTGGCTACAGAGGTCATTCTACTTGGCTACAAGGGGGGCCATCTTATCCTGCCTGTAAGGGGCACTACCATCCTTATGGGGTTACTACCTGGCTTTAAGGGCATCTACCTGGCTTTCTTCAAAGACCGTATATGCAGTTTAGGTGGAGTGATTGTGGCTTTTTTGAAGGAGCGTGGCAAACGCTCGCCGCCCACTGTAAGAACGTCCTCTTTTTCATTTATCAAAAGTGGCAACAATGACTCAAACACCGCCATCTAGCAATGAGCAGGTGTTGATTTACAATTGCTTTCACTGTAAAACAACAGCGTCAGTTGTGTTCAACGCGTGATCGCCGATGCGTCTCACTGCGTCTTTGCAGATCCTTTATTAGCATCATTCATGTATAATTCTTGATCAAAAGACGCAGAGCAGGAGCCTATTTAAAACTATAGGGTGCGATCCTGCTGCATCCAAACACGCAGCTGCCTGTTGGATGCATTTTGGATACAATTAACACTGCGTTTTTAGATGCGATTTTCGGATCCGAAATCGGATCCAAAACCGCCGTATGAACATACCCTAAGGGCCCGTCCCCACTGCAAAGGTTTCCTGTTGGTTTTACAGACAGTTTTCAGATTTGAAAACCGTCTGTAATCCGACTGTCAACCTTTTACATTGATTTAAATAGAAAGTCCGCACAGCAGTCCCCACTGCATGGATTTTCCACCATACTTTTTTTTTTTTTTTCAAAATAACAAATTCATCTTCGCCCGTTTTTTGGGCAGCAACATGAACAAGTGAATTGAAGGGGACGGCTGTGAATCCGCAAACCACAGACAAACCGTCCCCCTGCCAGGCGAAAAAAAGACTAAAATATCGGCACTGGGAAAATCCCGTAACGCTAAGGTCTTAGAGTTACTAAGGTCTGTTTCATATGTGCGACTTGAGTTTACGTGTGAAAATACAATTTTAGATGAGTGGTTTTGGATCCGCCTGGGTATTGTACCCACACGATGTGTGTGGATCCCAAAAACGTATCAGCCAAATGCGTTTTTCTGATGAGTTTCGTATCCGTATTTTGTTTTAAGCGGTTTTCTTTCAATCACAGACATTCAAATTTTTAATCTCAATGCTACCCAAAAAACGTACGCCAAATGTAACTCAAAAGTGTGTGCGTTATGACCCGTTTTCAGGCTCCAAGAGCGCACCCATTTGTCTTTTCCTATGGGGATTTCACAGTGCGTAAAAGGCAAGTAGAATTAAAATGGCAATCTTTAAAACGGATCTAAAAACGCATCGAAAAGACGCAAAGAACGCAACTACACGCACCAGTCGATCACTCGTCTGAACGGAGATAGCATGTTTACATTTGAAACTACAAAAATCACATCTGCACATTGTTCTATGCGTTTATTTTGGGTCCGGTTCTGGGTCCGAAAAGGGGATTACTCAAAACGGATCTGAAAAACGCACGCGTGAACATACTAATGGACTCAAATACCCATTTAAATAATGTGCATGTAGTGATTTTTAACATTGCTTTCACCTGTGGAAACACTCATCAAGTGTTGCAGACTAGTGAACGCCTTTCGGGAATCCGTTTCCCAAGAAATGACATGTCAATTTTTTGGTAAGAAAGACGCAGCAACCTGTATTAAAACTGATAGGGGTGCGATCCTGCTGCATCCAAAACTGCACCCAAACAACAGCTGCCTTTGATACGTGTTTGAATGCGTATTGATCTGGATCGCACCTCTAACGAATTTGGGTGATGCGATTTTTGTATCCACGCCAAAAATCGGATCCAAAAACGCCATGTGCACATACCCTAAGTGTTATCAGCAGGACCTGATAAGTTTTAAAAGATAAGCTGGAAAAACCTCGCTCAGCGTAAAAAAGATTAAAACCCAGTAACCTGTTATCCTTTCAGTCCTTGCTTGGTTGTTCATTGCCCTGCGGTCTAGTCCAATTTTTATCTCAGCCTGTCTAGAGAATAACACTGGGGAACAAAAAAAAAAAAATGTGCCCTTATTCTGGGTATCTGCTGCTGAGTCCGAAAATCCCATCCATCCGTTCTAGCAGCTCCAGTTTCTGACACGTTGATTACATGATTCTACATTGTTCTTGTGATTGTTCTAAATTTTGTCTTTTCTATTTCACATGAATTTCCCATTTCTTTAGTACAATGCTGAGTGACCACCACTTTCAGTAGCAGATACTTGGTAAGGGGGTAATGCTGGATCCCCAAAACTAGAGCTGATAGGAGAAAACTGGGGTCGTTTTCAGAATCGGTGCCCCAAACATACTCAAAAACGGGTCCAACTTTTAAGGCACCAAAATGAGTGTTCCCCAGTGTAATAGAACAATCGTTTTGTCATTACCTACTATTTGTAATAAGACTACACGGAGATGAGCAGCAGCTGCAGTAAAGTGAGATTAGTCTGCCTGGCCATTCAGGAGTTTTATCTCTTTACTATCACACCTATATGGAAGTGTCCCATTAATGTATATGTGATATTTGGGGGGATATGGTTAGTCCAGCTGTGACTAAAAGGGGGATGATGTGTAGGAGAATAGGGTTAGTCCAGCTATGACTAATGGGGGTGATATATAGGTAATAGGGTTAGTCCTGCTTTGACTATTGGGAGATGAAGTGTGGGGGATAGGTTTAATCCAGCCGTGACTATTGGGAGATGATCGGTGACAAGATAGGGTTAGTCCAGCTATGATTACAATGGTATGATGGGTGGGAGGTAGGATTAGTCCACTGGTGACTAAGGAAGAAGAAAGATGTTGGTGGGCATATGTTATTATAGTCCAGCTTGACTATAGGGGGTAATTGCATGGAGGAAATAGGGTTAATCCAGCTGGAACTACTGGGATGATGGGTGGGGGATAGGTTAGTCCAGCAGTAACTATTCTAGGATGACGTGTGGGCAGTAGGGTAAATTGGCCGCCTGATGTGTCAGTTGAGAACACCAGTCGCCGCGTCTTCTAATGCTCCCTGGTATTCCCAGTCATTCTATCACGGAGCAGAATAAATATAAATCTTAAAAGGGTTTTTCTCACTACAAAGAATTATGCTTTTTAAAACAGAGGGACCATGGTAAGTGAAGACTTTACCTAAATACCATTTGCTTGTATGATTTTGCTTTATTTCAATTAGATAAAGAAGATTTTATCTCCTCTTAGAGCACAAGTTTCTGGTCACGACCATCTCTCTCCACCTCTCCCTGCTCTCTCTTATCTCTCGTTGCTCTAAGCTGCCGTCACTCCGACCATGGTGAGTCACCTCCTGCAAAGGGTGCACTCTTTAGAGTTTTGTAGCCTTGTGTACTACATTTTATAAATCTCCTGTACTCATATTACTGTAACAGGAATAGCTAGGAATAGTTGAGCTGATGTATCAATCACTGCTACAGTCCCACCCACAACCTTTCTGATTCCAAAGCTGGCTGTAGCTCTGAAACTGCATGGTGAGGCAGCCCCTTTAAAAAGTTATTCCCGTTACATTTATTAGCTTTAAAAATGGAGGCAAATGTAAATAAAGACCATTACAAAATACATTGTTGTTCTGATTTTGCTTCATTTCAGAGTTAGAGCGTTCTTATTTCCAGCCGGTTTACGGGTTTCTGAGGTTATTGGCCTCCTCTCTCTGCTCCAGCAGTGGCTGGGATGATGACATCACTTCCTGCTGTGTTTTATCAGCAGCACAGGAGCTTGTTTACATTACTTAATGACAAGCGTTAACCCTTTCGAGCTCTGTAGCCTTGTGCCCTGCTGTGTACAAACCTCCAGCGCTCATATCACTCTAAGCTTATGTTCACACGACAGATTTGGACGCTGCTTCTGGTGTAATTTCGGCGTGGAATCCGCCTCAGAATCAGCGTCCAATCTGACTGCAATCTCTCTCATTGTTTTCAATGTAAAATCCGCCACCTTTGTGCACATTTTCAGCGCTGAAACATAATAGAGATGTCAATTCTTGAGACGGATTCCGCACTGAATCCTCCCCTCACGTTGTAGGATATGACCGACGACCCTGCTTTTGGCTGGACAGGGCGGAGCACGGGGCCTTATAGGGCCACACTGTTCCCTCCTTGCATCTGTCTTTTTTTAATTTAGCGATAGATATTTCTTTATAACGCCTTATCTATATTGGGACAGTTGGGCCTCTGACCTTGGTCACAGGTTCTATATGTTTTTAGCTATGTGTATTTGGATATGTTATTATTATATGACAGGTCACACTTTATTATATGTCTATTTAGTGATATCACATTTATGTGAGACGGCTTTTTTTTGGGCTTGGGTGCAGCTGTGTATTCTATGGTGCCACCTACTGTATAGGCAGCTGTATTTCAACCACAAACTTATCAAAAAGGCCAGAAAAACTGCTATGAATCGCTACAGAAAAACGTACAAAATACACAGGTCCCCAGAGGAAGCCTAACGCGAAACGCGCGTCGGGACTGTGCTGTTATACGGTAGCCTATACAGGTAACTTGTTGAGGGTGTGACTACTCACGTCTGTTATCTTTAGATGAAGTACTAGGATATTGTGGGATTTAAAAATATGCACTGTTTGGCTATGAGCACACGGCTTAAATTGGGACGTATCTCGCCCTGTATTTCGCGCCGTACTGCGCTCAATATGGGGCGAGATACATCCCAGTCATTACGGTAATCCACAGTTCTCATAGAGAACTATGGATTACGCCTCATCTCCCCGCTCGGACAATCCGCCGCGGGGGGAGATAAGCGACATGTGAATTATTCACGCCGTTTACGCGCCAAGAGTAATGCATGTCTATGGGGCCGACGGGCTGCCGGCCACCCCGCCCCGCGGGAGCTCCCGAACTCCGGCGTAATTGCGGGCCGTAATTACGCCCCGCATTTCCACCGTGTGAACATAGCCTTAGGGTATGTTCACACCAGGGGCGTAGCTACAGGGGATGGGAGCGGTAGCAGTCGCTACCGGGCCCTGCAGCATCGGGGGGCCCAAAAGCCCTTCTGCCACATAATAAGACACCAGTATTGCAAATGGCGCATGGTAACTGGGGGACCCCATTTCCCTTTTTGCACTAGGGCCCAAGAGCTTGAAGTTACGCCTCTGGTTCACAGGGCTTATTTTGGGGCACATTTAGCGGCGTACTGCGCTTAATACGCAGGGAAATGCGCTCCGTAATTCCGGTAATCCACAGTTCTCATAGAGAACTATGGATTACACCGCGTCACCCTGTGCCTACAATATGATCATATTGTACGCGGGGAGCGAAAGCATCGCGAGTAATGCATGTCTATGGGGCTGGCGGGCTCGGGAGTACGCGCTGATCAGTGCGAGCTCCCTAGACACACAATGTATTGCGGCGCGTACTGTATTGCACGCAATACATCGTGTGAACATACACTTATATTGAGATGAGAGGGTTATTTTATCCTACGTTTACTAGAGTGTTACATGCTGTTATTTTTCATGAGTAGTCCTTATATAATGTTACATGCTATGCATTACTGTTTGTGGATAGCATTTTTAACCCTCCTTGCCTAGTCCTGGTTGCTCTTGTATTACCCTGCTCAGTATTTATTAGGTGCTTCTTTCACATTTTTTTTTACTATATTGTTATAATAAATAAAGATATCTATTTTTAAGCTAGTGATTGTACTTTGTATAGGCAGCTGCCCTGCAAGTCAAGGTGAAGAACCTTAGAACATGGACAGGGAGATGAGCCAAACCAGAGGCTGAGCTCCTGAACAATGGAGACCATTTCACTGCTTAGTGTGGTTTTATTCCAGCTGCACCGTGTGAAAGAAGTCAGCCATGGTGAAGGCCAAGGGAGAAAAGCCTGTGATCTCGCTGGCACGGGAGAAGTGTTGGAGACGGTTTTGTGAGGAGCTGATAAGAGGAGAGCAGAGAAGAAGGTCCAGAGTGTGGGGGAAGCACGGGAGAAGTATTGGAGACGGTTGTGTGAGGAGCTGATAAGAGGAGAGCAGAGGAGAAGGTCCAGAGTGTGGGGGAAGCACAGGAGAAGTCTTGGAGACGGTTGTGTCAGGAGCTGATAAGAGGAGAACAGAGAAGAAGGTCCAGAGTGTGGGGGAAGCACGGGAAAAGTCTTGGAGACGGTTGTGTGAGGAGCTGTTAAGGGGAGAGCAGAGAAGAAGCAGAGTGTGGGGGAAGCACGGGAGAAGTCTTGGAGACGGTTGTGTGAGGAGCTGATAAGAGGAGAGCAGAGAAGAAGGTCCAGAGTGTGGGGGAAGCACGGAAGAAGTCTTGGAGACGGTTGTGTGAGGAGCTGATAAGAGGAGAACAGAGAAGAAGGTCCAGAGTGTGGGGGAAGCACGGGAGAAGTCTTGGAGACGGTTGTGTCAGGAGCTGATAAGAGGAGAACAGAGAAGAAGGTCCAGAGTGTGGGGGAAGCACGGGAGAAGTCTTGGAGACGGTTGTTTGAGGAGCTGATAAGAGGAGAACTGAGAAGAAGGTCCTGTGAGGAGCGGAGATTGCGTGAGGGGAGGTATTTGAAAATTAAGGGCCCGTCCCCACGGCAGGGTTTTACAGACGGTTATACAGACAGTTTTCGGATTTGAAAACCATCTGTAGACCGACTGTCAACCTTTCTTATTGACTTAAATATAAAATCCGTGCAGCAGTCCACAATGGACGGATTTTCTGCCGGACGGTTTTTTAGACCGCCGGTGTTCCTGAAAACTTAGTACATGTTCATTCTTCCACCTGGTTTTTGGGCGGAACACGAACATGTGGGTACGAAGGGCGAGGACTTGAATCTGCAAACCGCAGACAAAAAACGACCCCCTGCGTGCCAAAAAAAGACCAAATACCGGTCGGATATTTTGGAGGGGAGAGGTTATGGAGAGTCTTGTAGGTCATGGTTAGTAATATGAACTGGATTCGTTGGGGAATAGGTAGCCAGTGTAGGGATTGGCAGAGGGGAGAGGCAGAGGAGGAAAGAGGTGGATGAGACGGGCAGCAGAGTTGAGGATGGTTTGAAGGGGAGCGAGGGTTCTAGATGGGAGGCCACAGAGAAGGATGTGGCAGTAGTCTAGGAGGGAGATGATGAGGGCATGGACCAGCATTTTTGTAGCATCGAAGTTAAGGAATGAGCAGATTCGGGAGATATTTTTTCGGTGGAGGCGGCAGGCGGAGGTAAGGGCTTACATCTGTGGTTTGAAATACAGCGAGGACTCAATGTCTGTAGTGGGACAATCCCTTTAACCATTGGCCAGTACCAGCAGGGATATAACATTTATTGGAGATCTTAAAGGGGTTGTCTCATCTCACAGTTTCATAGGCTGTATGAATGAAATAATGCTGCTTTGCTCTGTCACTTCCTGGTCAAGCTGTCTGTAATTAGCGTATGAGCTGCGTGTATTCAGACTTCTGCTAATTACATAAATCTCATGCTGTCAGGACCAGGGAAGCTTCTGAGTTTAAGTAAACAGCAGTAATTACTGTCTATTGTCTGAAAGATCAGATAACAAACAAGCTCTCACTGTCCAGAGTTCTGTGCTGCACAACCTGTGTGATGACTTCACTACCTGTCCCTGCTATCAGATAGAACAAACAGCAGGGGGGGAGAAGTACACAGGTCGGTCACTTGGGAAACCAGAGAGAGCACAGAAGGTGATAAAATCACTTGTAGCTCCTTAACAAAAAAAAATGAACAACGCAATATATTTGGAAAACATCTTTATTTAGTGTTCCCTACATGTTGAAAGCTAATCTTTGTAGCGAGACGACCCCTTTAAGACCCCTTTAACAGCATGAGAAAAACTATAGGTGGTGGCTCAACAGCTGGGGCCCCCGACAATCCTTGAGAATAGGGGTTTCTGCCCCATGCTTGAAGGGGGAGAATTGAATTTGTGTTGTGTCATGTCCCTCCACAACAGGATCACGTCCACTCCATATCCTCAGCACACATACAGCCACCTACCTCTCGCCGTCTGTTGGTTGATGTTGGCTCCATACTTAGCCAATTCCTTCACCACTTCTGAGCGTCCCAGGACACAGGCTAAGGACAGCGGGGTCCTCCCCAGCAGATCCTCTTCCCTGAGCAGGTTGCTGCATCGCTTATGATGCTCATTTGCTGGATCTTCAAAGATGGACTGTAGACCCTGCACATCCCCTTCCAGGGCGCACTGAAGCACCGGGTTATCGTGGGTTAAAGGATTTAGGATAATCGGCCTCATCTCTTCACAATTTCACCTAAAGTGAAGTGAAAAGTAGGTTTTTTGTATTTTTTATTTCAGCAACAGCGTTACCAGGTTTATGTCCATTTCACAGATCTGTACAAATCAGGGACGTTCTGTAAGGGTCAGGTATTAAAGGGGTTTTGCCACGAAGTAAAATTGACGTGGGAATCTTGCAAATGAAATAATAAACATTTTCACCATTCATCATTATTATAAATTTTGGACCGTTTTTGTTTTAGCTGCTCCTTAGTGATCCATTTTTTACAGCTGTCTCCAGGGGATACGACCCGGGCTGAGAGCCTCAGTCCTGGTCGCACATGTCAGACATCACCTCTCCTCTCAGGCAGCTACTGAGTTTTTCAAACCCCAGGTGCTGTCAGTCTCTCCCGTCCTCTGTGCGCCTTAGTATTCATTCACACTCACTGCTGAGCGAGTTGTTTTAACCCCAGGTGCTGTCAAAACTACTCCTGTCCTCTGTGCGCCTTAGTAATCACACACACTCACTGCTGAGCGAGTTTTTCACCCCCAGGTGCTGTCATTCTACTCCCGTCCTCTGTACCCTTGTATCCACACAGTCACTGCTGAGCGAGTGTTCAACCCAGGTGCTGTCATTTACTTTTCCCGTCCTCATGTATCCTTAGTATTCACACACACTCACTGCTTAGCGAAGTGTTCAACCCCAGGGTGCTGGGCATTCTACTCCATCCTCTGTACATTAGTAATCACACTACTCACTGCTGAACGAGTGTTCAACCCCAGATGCTGTCATTCTACTCCATCCTCTGTACTCCTTAGTAATCACACACCCACTGCTGAGTAAGTGTTCACCCCCAGGTGCTGTTATTCTACTCCTGTCCTCTGTACTCCTTAGTAATCACATACACTCACTACTGAGCAAGTGTTCAACCCCAGGTGCTGTCATTCTACTCCTGTCCTCTGTACTCCTTAGTAATCACACACACTCACTGCTGAGTGAGTGTTCAACCCCAGGTGCTGTCATTCTACTCCTGTCCTCTGTACTCCTTAGTAATCACACACACTCACTGCTGAGCGAGTGTTCAACCCCAGGTGCTGTCATTCTACTCCTGTCCTCTGTGCTCCTTAGTAATAAGTCAAACAGTGCAAATAAAAAAAGAAACCTCAATGAGGTCTGTGCATTGATAAAGAGGAAAAATCCACAGGTTTGGTTCCTGCAGGGATTTGAACCTAGGACCCTTGTGCTGTGAGGCAAAAACTTTACCTCTGAGCTACATTGTAGCTACTCACAGCTCTACACATAAACACACCTTTCTTTGAGAGAGGAAAGGCCTGGTGATGTCATCCTGCTGGGTCACATGATCTGCAATTCAAACAAATCACACACGCCCCCTTCTGAGCACAGAGCTGAAGAGCTGGATGCAGGAGGTATGAAATGAGATCGTGGCAAAACCCCTTTAAAAGTGTTTTCTCACCATGCTGTTTCATAGAGTCACAGGCAGCTTCAGCCTGCCCCGGGCTGTGGGTGGTTCTATAGCAGTGATTAGCATATGAAGCTCCTCTATAACTAGCTGAGTGTTACAGTGAGATGACTGCAGGAGATTTAATCTGTAGGAAACAAAGCTGGAGTGCTCCAAGGAGTGAAAGCAAGTGCGCATCCAAGGTAAACAGTCTAATAACGACTCCATCCGACCACGGTGACATCACTCCCTGCTCTCTGTCTAATCAGGAAGGGAGATATGGACGGTGACCTAGAGACACTCGTGAGCACTCAGAGCCGATAAAATCTCTCTTATCTCCTGACCAGGGCAATATCAAAAGAGCAATGTATTTAGTAAAAGTCTTCATTTACCATTCCCTACATGTTGAAAGCTAATCATTGTAGTGAGACAACCCCTTCAAGTTCCGCCAAAGAGAATTTCATGGGGACCTTGAGTCAGAGAGCATTGTGCTCCCTATGTTCCTGTAGATGACATAATGGTCAGAGCTCAGTGCTAGCATGCACCATCAATGTCTGGTAGGAGAATGGAGAGTCTTGCCGTAACACTCTCAGGGGCTCATTCCCAAAATAAGTGTGGGTGCCTGAGGTGGGATCTGCACCTATTAGACTTTGACGGCATAGCGATATACCAGGAATGTGCAAGGTGGGAACACCCTTTAAACATGTAGGCAAAGGTAAATGAAGACTATTTCAAATACATTGCTTTTCTGATTTTGCTTCCTTTCAGAGTTAGAGCAGTTCTTATCTTTTGCTTGTATACACAAGCTTCCGTAGGTTACTGATCACCTCTCTCTGCTCTAGCAGTGGTCAGGATGGTTCTGTCACTCCCTGCTGTGTCTTATCGGCAGCACATGAACCCTGACAAACTTTAACCCTTTAGAGCTCTGTAGCCTCCTTCCCTGCTGTTAAACCCCCTCCATTATCAATGTCATTGTAACAGACTCAGCTAGGAATAACAGAGCTGAAATGTCAGGCACTGCTGTAGATGCGCCCAGAGCCTGATAAGGAAGTGGGAGCCTGAAGCTGTAGAACCGCCCACAGCCTGAACTGGAAGTGTGAGTCTGAAGCTGTAGAACCGCCCACAGCCTGAACAGGAAGTTGGAGCCTGAAGCTGTAGAATCGCCCACAGCCTGAACAGGAAGTGAGCCTGAAGCTGTAGAACCACCCACAGCCTGAACAGGAAGTGGGAACCTGAAGCTGAGAACCCGCCACAGCTGAACGGGAAATTTTGCAACCGAACTGTAGAACCGCCCACAGCCTAAAACAGGAAGTGGGGCTGAGCGAGAAGCCCCCACACCCTGAACAGGAAGTTGGACCCTGAAGTGTAGAATCGCCCACAGCCTGAACGGAAGTGAGCCTGAAGCGTAGAACCCGCCCCACAGCCTAAACAGGAAGGGGGAACCTAAAGCTGTAGAAACCCCCCCACAGTCTAACAAAGTGGGCGGCTAAAACCCCCCCATGCCCCCCAAAAATTCCATATCTCCTTTTTTGTAGGGACAGTCCCTATTTTTAACCCCCTGGTCCCTTGTCCCTTTTTCGCTCTTTAATGTCCCCTTAGTATTGATTGCCCCCCTGCTGTATATTACATAACATTTCATCATTGGATACAATGTGATCCTGAAAAAGTATCCCTTTTTGGCTGTCTAAAAAGTTGACGTATGGTTTGGGGTGGTTAGAGGGTGTTTTGGGTGTGATGTCATGTGTTTGGGTGGTTAGAGGCGTGCCCTGGTGTGAGTCGTAGGTGGGGTTAGAGGCGTGTTTGGTTGATGTCATTTGTTGGGTGTGGTTAGAGGCGTTCTTGGTGTGAGTCATTTTTTTGGGTGTGGTTTGGGGCTGTCTTGGTGTGATGTCATGTGTTTGGGTGTGGTTGAGGGTTCTTGGTGGGGATTAGTGTTGGGGGGTTTTGAGGGTGGGTCTTGGTGTGATGTCATGTTTTGGGGTGTGGTTAGAGACGTGTCCTGTGTGTGTCATGTGTTTGGGTGTGGTTAGAGGGTGGTCTTGGTGTGATTTTGTTTTTTGGGTGTGGTTAGAGACGGTTTGGGTGTGTGTCTGTGTTTGGGTGGGGGTTAGAGGCGTGTTTGGTGTGAGTAGTTTTTGGGGGTGTGGTTAGGGGCATGTCTTGGTGTGAGTCATGTTTGGGGCGGGGTTTAGATTTTTGTGTTTAGTGTGATGCTTGTGTTTGGTGTGGTTAGAGGGTGTCTTGGGTGATGTCATGTTTTGGGGGGGTTTTAGGGGCGTGTCCTGTGTTGTCATGTGTTTGGGGTGTGGGTTAGGGGGTGTCTTGGTGTGATGTCATGTTTTTTGGGTTTGGGGTTTAGGCGTGTCCGTGTGAGTCATTGTTTGGGTGTGGTTGAGGCGTGTCCTGTGTGTGTCTTTTTTTTGGGGTGTGTTAGAGGTGTCTTGGTTTTGATGTCATGTGTTTTGGTGTTTTAGAGACATCCCCGGGTGTGTGTCATTTTTGGGGTGTGGTTAGAGGCGATTTGGTGTGATGCATGTGTTTGGGTGGGTTGAGGCGTGCCCTGTGTTTTTTCATGTGTTTGGGTGTGGTTAGAGATGTCCCCTGGTGTGAGCTGTTTTGGGGTTTTGTGGTTTAGGGCGTCTCTTGGGTGATGTATTTTTTTGGGTGTGGTAAAGAGGGTTTTTTCCTGGGGTGATGTCAGTTTTTGGGGGTGTGGTTATGGGCATGTCTTGGTGTGTGTCATGTTTTTTGGGGGTTGTGGTTAGAGGCGTGTCTTGGTGTGTTTCCCTTTGTTTGGGTGTGGTTAGGGGGGGTTCTTGGTGTGATGCATGTTTTTGGGTGGGGGTTGAGGCATGTCTTGGGTGTGTTCATGTGTTTTGGGGCGTGGTTAGGGGGGTGTGTTTTAGTGTTGTCTTGTGTTTGGGTGTGGTTAGCGGCTTTTTTGGTTGATGTCATGTGTTTGGGTGTGGTTAGAGGGTTTTCCTTTGATGTCATGTGTTTGGCGTGGTTAGAGACGTGTCTGGTTGAGATATTCTAGGTGTGGTTAGAGGCGTGTTTTGGGTTGATGTCATGTGTTTGGGTGTGGTTTAAAAAACGTGCCTGGGTGATGTTGTTTTGGGTGTGGTTAGAGAGTGTTTTCCTGTGTGATGTCATGTGTTTGGGTGTGGTTAGGGGCGTTTCTTGGGTGATGTCATGTTTTTGGGGTGTGGTTAAAAAAACGTGCCGGTGTGATGTATGTTTTTGGGGTGTGGTTAGAGGCGTTCTTGGTGTGATGTCATGGTTTGGGTTGATTGAGACGTGCCCTGGTGTGATGTCATGGTTTGGGTGTGGTTGAGGCGTGTCTTGGGTGATGTCTGTTTTTGGGGTGTGGTTAGAGGCATGTCTTGGTGTGATGTATGTGTTTGGGTGTGGTTAGAGACGTGCCCGGTGTGATGTCATGTGTTTGGGTGTGGTTGAGGGTTCTTGGGTGATTTGTTTTTGGGTGTGGTTAGAGGCGTGTCTTGGTTTTGATGTATGTCTGGGTGAGGTTAGAGGCGTGTCATGGGTGTGATGTCATTTGCTGGGTGTGGTTGAGGCTGTTTGGTTGATGTCATGTGTTTGGGTGTGGTTGAGGCGGTCTTGGTGTGATGTCATGTGTTTGGGTGTGGTTAGAGATGTCCCCCTGGTGTGATGTCATGTGTTGGGTGTGGTTAGAGGGTGTCTTGATGGATGTCATGTGTTTGGGTGTGGTTAGAGAGTGTCTTGGTGTGATGCATGTGTTTGGTGTGATTAGGGGGTTTTGGTTTTATGTCATGTTTTTGGGTGTGGTTAAAGGTGTGTTTTGGGATTCATGTGTTTGGGTGGGTTTAAGGGCGTGTCTTGGTGTGATGTCATGTGTTTGCGTGTGTTAGAGGCGTGCCTTGGTGTGATGTATGTTTTGGGGTGTGGTTAGGGGCGTGCCTTGGTGTGATGTCAGTGTTGGGTGTGGTGAGAGCGTGTCTTGTGTGATTCTGTGTTTGGGTGTGGTTAAGGGTGTCCTGGTGTGAGATCTGTCTTGGTGTGGTTGGGGTGTTTTGGTGTGATGTCATGGTTTGGGTGTGGTTGAGGCGTTCTTGGTGTGTGTCATGTGTTTGGGGTGGTTAGAGGCGTGCCCTGTGTGATGCATTGTTTGGGTGTGGTTAGAGACGTGTCTTGGGTGAGCATGTGTTTGGGGTGGTTAGAGGCGTGTCTTTGGTGATGTATGTTTTGGGGGGTGGTTAGGGGTGTTTTTAGTTGAGCTTGTGTTGGGTGTGGTTAGAGGCGTGTCTTGGTTGATGTCATGGGGTTTGGGTGTGGTTAGGGCGTGTCTTGGGGTGTGATGTCATTTTTTGGGTGTGGTTAAAAAACGTGCTGGTGTGATGTCTGTGTTTGGGGGGGTTAGAGGGTGTTTTGGTGTGAGTCATTTTTTGGGGGGGTTAGAAACGTGCCCTGGTGTGATGATGTGTTTGGGTTGGGGTTTAGAAACTGCCTGGTGTGATGTCATGTTTTTGGGGGTGTGGTTAGAGGCGTGTTTGGGTTTTGAGTCATGGTTTGGGTGTGGTTAAAACGTGCCCGGGTGTGAGTCTGGTTTTTGGGTGTGGGGTTAGGGCGGTCTTGGTGTGAAATCATGTCTGTGTGTGGTCATGTTTTTGGGGTGTGGTTGAGACGTGCCTGTTGAGTCATGTTTTTGGGGGTGTGGTTGAGGCGTTCTTGGTGTGATGTCATGTGTTTGGGGTGGGGTTTTAGAGGCGTGTCCTGGGGGATTCATTTGTCTGGTTGGGGGTTGAGGCGTGTTGGTGTGATGTCATGTGTTTGGGTGTGGTTAGAGGCGTGTCTTGGTGTGATGTCATTTGTCTGGGTGTGGTTAGAGATGTGCCCTGGTGTGATGTCATGTGTTTGGGCGTGGTTAGAGACGTGTCCTGGTGTGAGATCATGTCTGGGTGTGGTTAGAGGCGTGTCTTGGTGTGAGATCATGTCTGGGTGTGGTTAGAGGCGTGTCTTGGTGTGATGTCATGTGTTTGGGTGTGGTTGGAGGCATGTCTGGGTGAGAATGTTGGTGTGGTTAGAGGCTGTTTTGATGTGATGTATGTGTTTTTGGGTGTGGTTAGGACTGCCCCTGTGTGATACCATGTGTTTGGGTGTGGTTAGAGGCGTGTCTTGGTGTGATGTCATGTGTTTGGGTGTGGTTAGAGGCGTGTCTTGGTGTGATGTCATGTGTTTGGGTGTGGTTAGAGGCGTGTCCTGGTGTGAGATCATGTCTGGGTGTGGTTAGAGGCGTGTCTTGGTGTGATGTCATGTGTTTGGGTGTGGTTAGAGGCGTGTCTTGGTGTGATGTCATTTGTCTGGGTGTGGTTAAGGCGTGTTTTGGTGGGGTGTCATGTTTTGGGGGTTGGTTAGAGACATGTCCTGGTGTGAGATCATTCGGGTGGGTTGGGAGGCGTTTTTGGGTGTATGTCATGTGTTTGGGTGGGGTGGAGGCGTGCCCGGGTGTGGATCTTTTTTGGTTTTTGGGGGGTTTTGGGAGGCATGTCCTGTTGATGTCATGTTTTGGGGTGGTTAAGGGGCGTTTTGGTGTGAGGGTCTGGTTTGGGGTGGTTTGAGCATGTCTTGGTGTGAGATCATGTGTTTGGGCGTGGTTTAGAGGGTGTCTTGGTGTGAGTCATGTTTTGGGTATGGTTAGGGTGTCTGGTGTGTGTCATGTTTTTTGGGGGTTAGAGGGTGTCTTGGTGTGATGTCAGGTTTAGGTTGGTTTTTAAAAAGTGTGTTTGGGTGGATTTCATGTGTTTGGGGTGGATTAGAGGCGTGTCTTGGTTTTGTGTCATGTTTTAGGTGTGGTTAAAGGTGTGTTTTGGGGATGTCTGTGTTTGTGTGTGTTGGGCATTTGTGTGATGTCATGTGTTTGGGTGGGGTTTAGAGGCGTTCCTGTGTGATGTCATGTGTTTGGGTGTGGTTAGAGGCGTGTCCTGTGTGATGTCATGTGCTTGGGCGTGGTTAGAGGCGTGGTTTGATGTATCCCTCTCTGCAATCTTTACATTTGGGAGGTATGCATCTGTCGCACTGTGACACCTTTGTCCTTCCCATGTTCCCCTCCAGGGCCCGCGCCCCCCGTGCCCTCGGTCATTCCCCGTCGCCTCACCTGATCTCCGTTCAATGAATGGACGCGTTGTCATGGAGACCGCTGCGCCGCCGGAAGTGCGTGTCACGCCTCGTTGTGGTTGAGCTGAGGGGAACCCTGTAGACGTTCTCTTCAGTGACACAGCCGGGGCAGGGGGAAGAGAGAGGCGGCGGACCACTTCCGGTGGGGCCGTAGAGGAAGGCAGAAGACTCGGGTTGGGAAGCTCCGGTGCTTGGTGCCGCTGTAGACCGGTGAGAACCTCGAGGAAGGCGGCGGAGGGGATGTGAGGAGTCTGTGAGGAAGTGGCCACAGACATAGTGTTAGGCAGTGAATGCTCCCATACATTGTGACAGCTCCTCTGGGCCCCATAGTGATGCCCTGGAGCCGTTCACATTCATTGTAACGATCTGCTGCGGAAAATCCACGTGTGACACCGAACCTGTGCCTCATAGTGATACATTGTATCAGCTGCTCATGGACAATCCACGTCCACTGTGCCCCATAGTGATACATTGTATCCGCCGCTCATGGAAAATCCACATCCTCGTCCCCTGTGCCCCCTAGTGATCTTGTATCAGCGGGGATGGAAAATCCACGTCCCTCCCGTCCACTGTGCCCCAAAGTGAACATTGTGTCCGCCCCTCATGGACAAAAACCACGTCCACTTGGGCCCCCTGTGATTTTACTTGTATCCCGGGGTCACGGGGAAAAATCCACCCTCGTCCCCCTGTGCCCCCAAAATGAACATGGAAAACCGCCGTCGGGAAATCCCCGTCCCCTGTGCCCCATAGTGTACATTGTATCGCCGCCCTGGAAAATCCCGCCACTGTGCTCCTGTGATACATTGTATCAGCCGCTCTGAAAATCCACGTCCACATCCTCGTCCACTGTGCCTCATAGTGATACATTGTATCCGCCGCTCATGGAAAATCCACGTCCACTGTGCCCCATAGTGATACATTGTATCAGCCGCTCATGGAAATCCCCCCGTTTCCCCCCCATCCCCTCCACTGTGCCCCAAAATTTATACATTGTATCCGCCGCTCAGGCAAAACCACTCCCCTGTGCCCCAAAGTGATACATTGTATCCGCTGCTCACGGAAAGTCCACGTCCTCGTCCATGTGCCCCAAAATGATTCTTGTGTCCGCGTCATGGACAACCAGTCCACTGTGCCCCAAAGTGATACTTGTATCCGTCTCCGGGAAAATCCACGTCCTCGTCCACGTGCCCCAAAAGTGATATTGTATCCGCCGCTCATGGAAATACGTCCATGTCCCTAGTGTACATTGACCGCGCTCATGGAAAATCCACGTCCACTGTGCCCCATAGTGATACATTGTATCAGCCGCTCATGGAAAATCCACGTCCACATCCTCGTCCACTGTGCCCCAAAGTGATACATTGTATCCGCCGCTCATGGACAATCCACGTCCACTGTGCCCCAAAGTGATACATTGTATCCGCTGCTCACGGAAAGTCCACTTCCTCGTCCACTGTGCCCCATAGTGATACATTGTATCAGCTGCTCATGGACAGTCCACGTCCACTGGCCCCCCTATGATAAAAGTATCCGCCGTCATGGAAAAAACCCATCCTCGTCCCCTGTGCCCCCCTGTGTACATTGTTTCAATGCTCATGGACAAACCCGTCCACTGTGCCCATAGTGATCTTGTTCCCCTGCCATGGAAAAAAAAAAAAAACCACGTCCTGTCCACTGTGCCCCCCGTGATACATTGTATCAGTGCTATGGACAATCCACGTCCACTGTGCCCCATAGTGATACATTGTATCTGCTGCTCATGGAAAATCCACATCCACTGCGCCCCATAGTGATACATTGTATCAGCCGCTCATGGAAAATCCATGTCCACATCCTCGTCCACTGTGCCCCATAGTGATGCATTGTATCAGCTGCTCATGGACAATCCACGTCCACTGTGCCTCAAAGTGATACATTGTATCCGCCGCCCGGAAAATCCACATCCTCGTCCACTGTGCCCCATAGTGATACATTGTATCAACTGCTCATGGACAATCCACGTCCACTGTGCCCCATAGTGATACATTGTATCCGCTGCTCATGGAAAATCCACGTCCACTGTGCCCCATAGTGATACATTGTAACAACTGATCTATGGAAAATCCGCGTCCACTGTGCCCCCTAGTGATACATTGTAACAACTGATCTATGGAAAATACACGTCCACTGTGCCCCATAGTGATACATTGTAACAACTGATAGTGGAAAATCCACACCCAGCATGTCCACTGCATCCCATAGTGATACATTATATCAAAGGGTCATGGAAAATCCATGTGTGACCTATGCCCCATAACAGCTGCTCATGGAAAATCCACAACCAACACATCCACTGCGCCCCATAGTGATGTAACTGTTCCCATCCTCCGCGTTAGTCAACTACGGAAAACTAAATCCCCGTCCTAAGTATCTGCATCGTCCCGTAGTGATACATTGTAACCGTGCCCATCCATTGTGATAGTCATCCATGGAAAATCCACGCCCAGTGTATCCGCATTGCCCCTTAGTGATACAATGCAACTGTTCCCATCCAATGCACTCCATAGTGAGACATTGTAACCGCCAGGGCTGTCGAGTCGGAGTCGTCATAAAATGGAGCGACTCCGACTCCCAAAATATATAATAAGTTGGTCCAGTTAGTTTGATGCAAAGAGCAAGAGGAATTGGGTCCGGCCAGTGCTCCCATATCATTAGCCTTATCACCTGAGGAGTGTAAGTGATGACATGGAGCAGGCAAAGCGCTGCCCCAGGGGAAAAGATCCCGCCCCCAGGGCAAACAGACTTCAGCAAAATTTTTCACCTGCTTTCAAAGAAGTAGAAGAGATCAACCATTCATCAGACCTGACTGTGGCTGAGGCAATTCCTTTATACCCTGACATTGTTAGAGATGTTGCCCCTGTGGTCACCGCTTTGCCCCCAACCCAAGTTAGTGTAGAGAGGCCGTTCTCTAGCCTGGAAATAATGAGATCAGATGTGAGGTCATGTATGCAGGGTCTGATGGAGGAGATACTATTTCTCTGAACAAATTCAGAGACTCCACAAATGTTCCTGCAGTGTTTTGCATATTTACAATTTTTTCGTGTTCTAAAGTCATATCCAATAAATATATTTTACACTAACAAGCAAAAGGGTAACAATGTTTCAAACTTGTGACTTTCAGGCTCCATCTCTCACCATCCACTACAGCTTTGTACATGAGGCTACTGTAATTTTATATACAGTCATCTTACCATTCTTATACATAAATTTGACTTGCAAGTATTTAGGCATCTGCTTAGTTCTGCAGATTCTTTCCTGTAACTGCATTGTTACTGTTTTGCTCCTAAAAATCAAAATGTTAATTTTATTATTTTATTAGTATTTGGGAAATCCACCTTTGGTTTTCAGCTCTGCCTGAATCCTTCTGGGCTCTGGATCAGATTCAAGCCTGGACCGAAATCTGATCCCAGGTCTCTTCTACACATTCCCAATGTTGGTGCAGACTGGACTTGGATACAAATACAGCTTTTTCTTCAACTCTACCCACAAGTGTTCAAAAGATCAAAACATTGTTACCAGGGCTGTGGAGTCGGCAAGCCGAAGCCCCAACTCCGACTCCTCAATTTCCCAAACCTCCGACTACTCCTGACTCCCTCATACACGGCGCATGTTTAAGTGATAACTTTACTGTAGTAAAATGGTAACATCCGGCTGTTTATCACCTTATGATACAATAATCAAGCTATTTAGGTAGAACAACACCGACAAGCAAAAGGGGTTTAACAATGTTTTGATCTTTTGAACACTTGTGGGTAGAGTTGAAGAAAAAAGCTGTATTTGTATTCAAGTCCAGTCTGCACCAACATTGGGAATGTGTAGAAGAGACCTGGGATCAGATTTTGGTCAAGCTGTGCTTGAATCTGATTCAGAGCCCAGAAGGATTCAGGCAGTATTGAAAACCAAAGGTGGATTTACCAAATACTAACAAAATAATAGAAAATTAACACTTTGATTTTTAGGAGCAAAACTGTAACTAAGCAGATGCTAAATACTTGCAAGTCACATTTATGTCTAAGATAGATAAGATGACTGTATATACAATTACAGTAGCCTCATGTACAAAGCTGTAGTGGATGGTGAGATATGGAGCCTGAAAGTCACAAATTCAAAACATTGTTACCCTTTTGCTTGTCAGTGTAAAATATATTATGGATATGACTTTAGGACACAAAAAATTGTAAATATGCAAAACACTGCAGGAACATTCGTGGAGTCTCTGAATTTGTTCTGAGAAATAGTATTGCCTCCATCAGATCCTGCATACATGACCTCACATCTGATCTCATTATTTCCAGGCTAGAGAACGGCCTCTCTACACTAACTTGGTGGCAAAGCGGTGACCACGGGGCAACATCTCTAACAATGTCAGGGTATAAAGGAATTGCCTCAGCCACAGTCAGTTTGAGAATGGTTGATCTCTCTACTTCTTTGAAACAGGTGAAAAATTTTTGCTAGCAATCTGTTTGCCCTGGGAGCAGAATCTTTTCCCCTGGGGCAGCGCTTTGCCTGCTCCATGTCATCAATTACACTCCTTATGTGATGAGGCTGAAGATATGGGAGCAGCAGCACTGGCCGCACCCAATTCCTCTTGCTCTTTACACTGCATTGAACTAACAGGACCAACTTATTATATATTTTGGGAGTAGGAGTCGGTCCCTTTTATGACGACTCTGACTCCACAGCCCTGATTGTTACCCTTTTGCTTGTCGGTGTCTGTTCTTCCTAAATAGCTTGATTATTGTATCATAAGGTGATAAACAGCCGGATGTTACCATTTTACTACAGTAAAGTTATCACTTAAACATTCGCCGTGTATGATGGTGTCGGGGCTTTGGGAAATTGAGGAGTCGGATCCGGGGCTTTGGCTTGCCGACCCCACAGCCCTGGTAACCGTGCCCATCCATTGTGATCGTCATGTATGGAAATCCACATCCAACCTTTCCCCATTGCCCATAGTGCTATATTGTAACCATGCCTATTCATAGTAGTAATGATCTATGGAAAATCAACGCACGTAGTGATACATTGTGACTGTTTCCATCCACTGCGCCCTATAGTGATACATTGTAGTGGTGGTCTATGGGAAATCCCTGCTCAACATGTCCACTGTGCCCATTGTTATATATTATAACTGGCCTCATCCGTTGTAGCAGCCGGCCATGACTGGGTGCATATACTACGGCCTATAGTGATCTCTTGTAACCGGGTCCATCCATTGATGGAACTGGATGAAGAGCCAGGTGCACGAAACGGGTCTTCCAATAAAGAAACAACCTTTTAACTGAGAGGTCCAGCGCGGATTCTTCCTTGTGACAGTAGGAGGTTACTGATGAATAGACCTCATTAAGAGTTTTTATTTTTGGGCCCATCCATTGTGATAGTCATCTATGGGAAATCCATGGCCAAAGCATCCACTGCGCCCCAACCATAGTAGTAATGATCTATGTGATATATTGTAGTGGTGGTCTATGGGAAATCCACGCCCAAGATGTCCACTGCCCCCATAGTGATTCATTGTAGTGCTGGTCAATGGGAAATCCATGCCCAAGATGTCTACTGCCCCCATAGTGATGCATTGTAGTGGTGGTCTATGGGAAATCCACGGCCACTGCCCCCATAGTAATACATTGTAGTGGTGGTCAATGGGAAATCCATGCCCAAGATGTCTACTGCCCCCATAGTGATATATTGTAGTGGTGGTCTATGGGAAATCCACGCCCAAGAGGTCCACTGCCCCCATAGTGATACATTGTAGTGGTGGTCTATGGGAAATCCATGCCCAACACGGCCACTGCCCCCATAGTGATACATTGTAGTGGTGGTCTATGGGAAATCCACATCCAACACGGCCACTGCCCCCATAGTGATACATTGTAGTGGTGGTCTATGGGAAATCCATGCCCAACACGGCCACTGCCCCCATAGTGATACATTGTAGTGGTGGTCTATGGGAAATCCACGCCCAATACGGCCACTGCCCCCATAGTGATATATTGTAGTGGTGGTCTATGGGAAATCCACGCCCAACACGTCCACTGCCCCCATAGTGATACATTGTAGTGGTGGTCTATGGGAAATCCACGCCCAACACGGCCACTGCCCCCATAGTGATACATTGTAGTGGTGGTCTATGGGAAATCCACGGCCACTGCCCCCATAATGATACATTGTAGTGGTGGTCTATGGGAAATCCACGGCCACTGCCCCCATAGTGATACATTGTAGTGGGGGTCTATGGGAAATCCACGCCCAACACGGCCACTGCCCCCATAGTGATAGTGTTGTGCGACCCCTTTTCAAGTATTGTGCAGAACTTGGTTGAAAATAACCCCCCACCCCCTCTGAACTCCCCTAGTGTCCTGCGCGGCGCCTCCAGCTCCTCTTCTCGTCACCGCTGCCATGGTCACGTGTGAGGAGGATCAGTGCGCTGCGCCCTCACCGAGAATCTGATTCTAAACTCCGCATCAAATCCACGTAAGGATGTGTTCACACGACAAAGGACAAAATACTCCTCAGATTCTGAATCCTAAACCGACGAGAATTTGAAGAGGATTTTGCTTTTTGCTGTGGACGTAGGATTCTGTTTTCCATCGTTTTTGCGTCACAGAGCAGCATTGAGTATTCTGCGGCAAAATCCGCACCAAAACCACCATCTTGTTGACTTCAATAGTAAATTTTCTGTCGTTTTCTGAGTGACGGGAAGCTTGAACATGTTCTCGGGCTCCGTCTACACGCCGATGGTAAAATGTTATAGAATCTGACGGTATTTTACAATCGGTTACCGTGGATTTTGTGGTCAGATTTCGTCCAACCTTGTAACATTGACCTGTACCAGAATCCGTTGTAATACAGTGGATAATAGAACATGTTCTAAGCTTCTTTCTTTTGAAGTCGGCAGTTTTGAAATCAGACGATAGAAAATCTGTGTTGTGTGGACCACAGCTCGGATTTTCCATTGAGGTCTATGGGGATGATTTATGGTCGGATTTTCTATTGAGGTCTATGGGGATGATTTATGGTCGGATTTTCTATTGAGGTCTATGGGGATGATTTATGGTCGGATTTTCTATTGAGGTCTATGGGGATGATTTACAGTTGGATTTTCTATTGAGGTCTATGGGGATGATTTACGGTTGGATTTTCCATTTAGGTCTATGGGAATGATTTACGGTTGGATTTTCCATTGAGGTCTATGGGGATGATTTACGGTCGGATTTTCCATTGAGGTCTATGGGGATGATTTATGGTCGGATTTTCTATTGAGGTCTATGGGGATGATTTATGGTCAGATTTTCTATTGAAGTCTATGGGGATGATTTATGGTCGGATTTTCCATTGAGGTCTATGGGGATAATTTACAGTTGGATTTTCTATTGAGGTCTATGGGGATGATTTATGGTCGGATTTTTTACTGACGTCTATGGGGATGATTTATGGTCGGATTTTCCATGGAGGTCTATGGGGATGATTTATGGTTGGATTTTCTATTGAGGTCTATGGGAATGATTTACGGTTGGATTTTCTATTGCGGTCTATGAGGATGATTTACGGTCGGATTTTCCATTGAGGTCTATGGGGATAATTTACAGTTGGATTTTCTGTTGAGGTCTATGGGGATGATTTAAGGTCGGATTTTTTACTGACGTCTATTGGGATGATTTATGGTCGGATTTTCTATTGAGGTCTATGGGGATGATTTACGGTCGGATTTTCCATTGAGGTCTATGGGGATGTTTTATGGTCGGATTTTCTATTGAGGTCTATGGGGATGATTTGTACATGTTGCATGTTTAAGTGGTACTTTTACTACTTTACTGTAGTAAAATGGTAACATCCGGCTGTTTATCACCTTATGATACAATAAGCTATTTAGGTAGAACAGACACTGACAAGAAAAAGGGTAACAATGTTTTGATCTTTTGAACACTTGTGGGTAGAGTTGAAGAAAAAGCTGTATTTATATCCAGGTCCAGTCTGCACCAACATTGGGAATGTGTAGAAGAGACCTGGGATCAGATTTTGGTCAAGAAATGCTTAAATCTGATCCAGAGCCCAGAAGGATTCAGGCAGAGCTGAAAACCAAAGGTGGATTTCCCAAATACTAACAAAATAAATTAACATTTTGATCTTCAGGAGCAAAACGGTAACAATGCAGTTACAGGAAAGAATCTGCAGAACTGAGCAGATGCTAAATACTAGCAAGTCACATTTATGTATAAGATAGGTAAGACAACTGTATATAAAATTACAGTAGCCTCATGTACAAAGCTGTAGTGGATGGAGAGATATGGAGCCTGAAAGTCACAAGTTCAAAACATTGTTACCATTTTGCTTGTCAGTGTAAAATAGATTTATTGGATACGACAAAAAAAAATATGCAAAACCCTGCAGGAACATTTGTGGAGTCTCTGAATTTGTTCTGAGAAATAGTATTGCCTCCATCAGTTCCTGCATACATGACCTCACATCTGATCTATTATTTCCAGGCTAGAGAACGGCCTCTCTACTCTAACTTGGGGGGCAAAGCGGTGACCACAGGGGCAACATCTCTAACAATGTCAGGGTATAGAGGAATTGCCTCGGCCACAGTTCAGTTTTTGATGAATGGTTGATCTTCTACTTCTTTGAAAACAGGTGAAACAGTTTGCTGAAATCTGTTTGCCATAGGAGCGGGATCTTTTCCCCTGGGGCAGCGCTGTGCCTGCTCCATGTCATCAATTACACTCCTCATGTGACAAGGCTGAAGATATGGGAGCAGCAGCACTGGCCGGACCCAATGCTTCTTGCTCTTTGCATCAAACTAACTGGACCAACTCATTATATATTTTGGGAGTCGGTCCATTTTATGACGACTCCGACTCCTGCAAAATAGGCACCGACTCCACAGCCCTGGGTTTTGGCACGGGTTTGCGCTAAAAAACACGGTCTGTTTTCGGGTTTGCTGCTGACCCTGTATATTGACTGCAAGGAAATCTGCCAGAAGATAGAGCATGTTCTCTCTTCTGGTGGAGGACTGACAGTTGATGAACCCGACAGTAGAAAATCTGTGCGGTGTAGAATGCAGCGCGGGGTTTCTATTGTGGTCTATGGGGACTGGATCCGCCGAAAATCCAACCAGAAACCAGTGCTGTGTAGATTTGGCCTTCCAGTTTATATGTAGATCTGTACGGCCGCCCCCGGGTTACAAACCAGATGGCTTCTGTAGGTTTGTTTTTGTGTTATTCCAACCAAATTTTTGTTACTTTTTTTGATATTATAGTGAAGGGTTACCACCCCTGTAATGTTGGTTTCGCTGTCTGTGCCGCTATTTCACCTCACTTTCTGTCCCTGAATGAAATTAGGTTGGTCCCGCAGACCTTGGAGATGGGAGTCTGTGGGGGGGTCCCGCAGACCTTGGAGATGGGAGTCTGTGGGGGGGTCCCGCAGACCTTGGGGATGGGAGTCTGTGGGGGGGGTCCCGCAGACCTTGGGGATGGGAGTCTGTGGGGGGGTCCCGCAGACCTTGGAGAATGGGAGTCTGTGGGGGGGTCCCGCAGACCTTGGAATGGGAGTCTGTGGGGGGGTCCCGCAGACCATGGGGATGGGTAGTCTGTGGGGGGGTCCCGCAGACCTTGGTGATGGGTGTCTGTGGGGGGGGTCCCGCAGACCTTGGGGATGGGAGTCTGTGGGGGGGGTCCCGCAGACCTTGGGGATGGGAGTCTGTGGGGGGGTCCCGCAGACCTTGGGGATGGGAGTCTGTGGGGGGGGGTCCCGCAGACCTTGGGGATGGGAGTCTGGGGGGGGGTCCCGCAGACCTTGGGGATGGGAGTCTGTGTGTGGGGGGGGGGTCCCGCAGACCTTGGGGATGGGAGTCTGTGGTGTGGGGGGGGGGGTCCCGCAGACCTTGGGATGGGAGTCTGTGTGTGTGTGGGGGGGGGGGTCCCGCAGACCTTGGGATGGGGAGTCAGTGTGTGTGTGTGTGGGGGGGGGGGTCCCGCAGACCTTGGGGATGGGAGTCCTGTGTGTGTGTGGGGGGGGGGTCCCGCAGACCTTGGGTGATGGGAGATCTGTGTTGGTGTGTGTGGGGGGGGGGGGGGTCCCGCAGACCTTGGGGATGGTGTCTGTGTGTGTGTGTGGGGGGGGGGGGGTTCCCGCAGACCTTGGGGATGGGAGTCTGTGTGTGTGTGAGGGGGGGGGGGGGGTCCCGCAGACCTTGGGGATGGGAGTCTGTGTGGGGGGAGGGGGTCCCGCAGACCTTGGAGGATGGGAGTCTGTGGGGGGGGGGGGGTCCCGCAGACCTTGGGGATGGTTGTCTGTGGGGGTTACAGGGAGGATTTTCGTTCCTGTTCCAGAATCCCATAAATCCTCGTCCTGAATTCATGAAATGTATGTAACTTATTTACAGCAACATATAGATAACCAGTTATAGTAACTCTCCATGGGGCTGCCATCAAGTGAGATGCTGCAAATGTCGAATGTCCGGATACAGGTGCAGCAGTTTGACCAGTTGGCTTTCTTTCGGTCACCTCTGGTGGCTCATGTGCCAGCGTCTGCAGCATATAACATGCAAACCTGAGAACCAAGGCACTTGGGGCTAAAGTAAATGGAGCGTGACTCATGCTTTTTCTTTTCACAGCTGACCTAAGGGTACCACTTCCTGCTCAGGCTGTTGTGGGGTGGGGTCTACAGCTTCAGCCTCTCACTTCCTGTTCAGGCTGTTGTGGGGTCTACAGCTTCAGCCTCTCACTTCCTGTTCAGGCTGTTGTGGGGTCTACAGCTTCAGCCTCTCACTTCCTGTTCAGGCTGTTGTGGGGTCCACAGCTTCTGCCTCTCACGTCCCGTTCAGGCTGTTGTGGGGTCTACAGCTTCAGCCTCCCACTTCCCGTTCAGGCTGTTGTGGGGTCTACAGCTTCAGCCTCCCACTTCCCGTTCAGGCTGTGGTGGGGTGGGGTCGGTGGCTACTTTGCAGGAGTCGGAGTCTTCATAAAATGGACCAACTCCGACTCCCAAAATATATAATAAGTTGGTCCATTTAGTTCGATGCAGTGCAAAGAGCAAGAGTAATTGGGTCCGGAAAATGCAACTGCTACCATATCTTCAGCAATTTATGACATGGAGCATGCAAAGCGCTGCCACAGGGGAAGATTCTGCTCCCAGGGCAAACAGATTTCAGCAAAATTTTTCACCTGTTTTTCAAAGAAGTAGAAGATCAACCATTCATCAAAACTGACTGTGGCTGAGGCAATTCCATTATACCCTGACATTGTTAGAGATGCTGCCCCTGTGGTCACCGCTTTGCCCCAACCCAAGTTTAGTGTAGAGAGGCCTTTTTCTCTAGCCGGGAAAATAATGAGATAAGATTGAGGTCATTTTGCAGGATCTGATGGAGGCAATACTATTCTTCAGAACAAATTCAGAGACTCCACAATGTTCCTGCAGTGTTTTGCATATTTACAATTTTTTGTGTCCTAAAGTCATAATCCAATAAATATATTTTACATTTGACAAGCAAAAGGGTAACAATGTTTAAACTTGTGACTTTCAGCTCCATATCTCCCCAATCCACTACAGTTTTTGTACATGAGGTACTGTAATTTATATACATCATTTACCATCTTATACATAAATTTGACTTGCAAGTATTTAGCACTCCCTTAGTTATTTTTGCTCCTAAAAAATCAAGGTGTTAAAGGGGTTGTCCCCACTACAAGGATGTTTCTTTTTATGTTAAAGATCTTGAAAAAACAAGTCACTTGCAATATGTGTCCATTAACAGTGTCCTAACGAATATTTTTGATGGGGGGATCCCCTCTTGTATGAGTGGGTTTGCAAAACCCGACTCCCTATCGGGGTTTGCTATAGCTACAGACCTGTTTGATCTCTCCTGATAGGCTGCCAGCACTGGTTTGCTAAAGCTACAGACCTGTTTACCATGATAGGCTGCCAGCATGGTTGCTATAGCTACAAGGGACCTAGGCTCCCTTTCTATTTTGCGGTTTAAGCCTGTAGGAAGCCAGTAAAACCACGCCCCTGAATTCAAAATGAAACCAAGAAACAGGACTGAGGTGAGAAATCAATGTAGTGAGACAAACCCTTTAATTTGTATCATTTTGTTAGTTTTGGGAAATCCCCCTTTGGTTTTAAATCTGCCTGAATCCTTCTGGGCTCTGGATCAGATTCAAGCCTGGACCAAATCTGATTCCCAGTCTCTTCTACACATTCCCAATGTTGGTGCGGACTGGACTTGGATACAAATACAGCTTTTTCTTCAAACTCACCAAAGTGTTCAAAAGATCAAACATTGTACCATTTTTCTTGTCAGTTGTCTGTTCACCTAAATGGGCTTCGTTATTAACCCTAGGTTAAACAGCCTATTCCTATCTTCGGGTTTTTTTCTACACTTTTTATCCTGTTTAGGTGGGGGGGGTTTATTGGGTATTGGAGGGTGGGGTTGGGTCTGCCACCCCACTCCTTTCGGGCTGGGTCTCCCAGCTTCAGCCTCCCACTTCCGTTCAGGCTTTTGGGTGGGGGGGGGTCTACAGCTTCAGCTTCCCACTTCCCGTTCAGGCTGTTGGGGGGGGTTTGGGGTCTACAGCTTCAGCCTCCCTTTCCCCTTCAGGCTTTTGGTGGGTGGGGTCTACAGCTTCAGCCTCCCACTTCCCGTTCAGGCTGTGGTGGGGTGGGGTTAACGCTTCAGCTCAACTTCCCGTTCAGGTGGTGGGGTGGGGTCTACAGCTTCAGCCTCCCACTTCCCTTCAGGTGTGTGGGGTGGGTTTCTACAGCTCACCCTTCCCACTTCCCGTTCAGCGTTGGTGGGGTGGGGTCTACACCCTCAGCCTCCCCCCTTCCCGTTCAGGCTTGGTGGGGTGGGGTCTACAGCTTCACCCTCCCACTTCCCGTTCAGCTGGGGGTGGGGTGGGTCTAACACTTCAGCCCCCACTTCCGTTCAGGCTGTGGTGGGGTCTACAGCTTCAGCCCCCAAAACTTCCCGTTCAGGTGTTGGGGGGTTTGGGGTTTTCCCCCCAGCCTCAGCTTCCACCTTCCCCCTTTTCAGGCTGTGGTGGGGTAAAGTTCCCCCTCTCAGCTTTCTCCTTAGCCTCCCACTTCCCGTTCAGGCTGTGGGGGGGTGGGTCTACAGCTTCAGCTCCCCACTTCCCGTTCAGGCTTTTGGTGGGGTGGGGTTTTTCACCCTTCAGCTCTACGCTATCCCCCCGGTCTGGCTGTTTTTTGGGGTGGGGTCTACAGCTTCAGCCTCCCACTTCCCGTTCAGGCTGTGTGGGGTGGGGTCTACAGCCTCAGCTTCCCACTTCCCGTTCAGGCTGTGGTGGGGTGGGGTCTACAGCCTCAGCATCCCACTTCCCGTTCAGGCTGTGGTGGGGTGGGGTCTACAGCTTCAGCCTCCCACTTCCCGTTCAGGCAGAGGTGGGGTTGGGTCTACAGCTTCATCCTCCCACTTCCCGTTCTGGCTGTTGTGGGGTCTACAGCTTCAGCCTCCCACTTCCCGTTCAGGCTGTGGTGGGGTGGGGTCTACAGCTTCAGCCTCCCATTTCCCGTTCAGGCTGTGGTGGGGTGGGGTCTACAGCAGGGCAGAAATCTACAGCACTCAAAAGGGTTGATTAAACAAGTTCCTTTGCTGCTGATAAGACACAGGAGGGAGTGATGTCACCCTCTCCGGCCACTGCTAGAGCAGAGAGAGGAGGTTGGTAACCTAGGAAACCTTCTGTAATGAGGCAGGAGATAAAAACTGCTCTAACTCTTCATGGAAGCTAAATCAGAACAGCAATGTATTTGGTGATAAGATTGGGTTACCTTTGCCTACATGTTTAAAGCTTCTCTGAGGGGTGAGAGTACCCCTTTAAGTAGGAATTGTATGCAAGTCGGATGTTTGTACATTCAGGCAGTACCCGAGATACAAAGTTTGGTCAGGCCAACCATGCGCATAAATCGGCCAACTATCTTGTGTGTATTGGGGCCTCCATGCTGTCCCAGGAGATCAGTCACAACCAGGGCTGTGGAGTCGGAGTCGTGGAGTCGGAGGCTATTTTGCAGGAGTCGGAGTCGTCATAAAAGGGACCGGACTCCGACTCCCAAAAAAATATAATAAGTTGGTCCATTAGTTCGATGCAAAGACAAAGGAATTGGGTTCCGGGCCAGTGCTACTGCTCCTATCTTCAGCCCCTATTGATGGACATGGAGCAGGCAAAGCGCTGCCCAGGGAAAAGATCCGCTCCAGGGCAAACAGATTTCAACAAATGTTCACCTGTTTTCAAAGAAGTAGAAGAGTTTAACCATTCATCAAAACGACTTGGCCGAGGCAATTTCCCTTTTTACCCGACATTGGGTTTGGATGTTGCCCCTGTGGTCACCGCTTGCCCCCAACCCCAAATTATGTGAAGGAGGGGCCGTTCTCTAGCCTGGAAATAATGAGAAAATGTGAGGTCATGTATGCAGGATTTGATGGAGGCATACTATTTCTTCAGAACAAATTCAGAGACTCCACAAATGTTCCTGCAGTGTTTTGCATATTTACAAAATTTTTTTTTGTCCTAAAGTCAATCCAATAAATATATTTTACACTGACAAGCAAAATGGTAACAATGTTTTTAACTTTGACTTTCAGGCCCATTCTCTCCATCCACTTCAGCTTTTTTACATGAGGCTACTGTAATTTTTTACAGTCATCTTACTATCGTTACATAAATGGACTTGCAAGTATTTAGCATCTGCTTAGTTCTCAGATTCTTTCCTGTAACTGCATTGTTACTGTTTTGTCCTAAAAATCAAAGTGTTAATTTTATTATTTTGTTAGTATTTGGGAAATCCACCTTTGGTTTTAGCACTGCCTGAATTTCCCTTTTGGGCTCTGGAAACAGATTCAAGCACATCTTGACCAAAATCTGATCCGGTTCTTCTACACATTCCCAATGTTGGGCAGACTGGACTTGGATACAAATACAGCTTTTTCTTAACTTACCCAAAGTGTTTTAAAAGATCAAAACATTGTTACCCTTTTGCTTGTCAGTGTTTTGTCTACCCCAAATAGCTTGATTATTTTTATCATAAGGTGATAAACAGCCGGGTTTTTACCATTTTACTACAGGGAAAGTTATCCTTAAAAAATGCGCCGGTATGAGGGGGGAGTCGGAGGTTTGTGAAATTGAGGAGTCAGGGTTGGGGCTTCGGCTTGCCTCACAACCACAGACGTCTCCTCTCCTTACTCAGCCAGTGACGGTGGATGGACCCCTGTGCTCTGTAACTACATGGTGAAATATATCTTTTTCTGATATTAAACCCTATGTTATACCCCAGAGCTGCCATCACAATTCTGCCCGTCTGACATTGAAAGGTTCGGGTACATGGGTCCCTCTCGCGCTTTATCTGGATTACTATCCGCTTCATTTTCTGCATTATGTTGGGGATGTTTTGGGGCTTCTGAGCCAAGTACCAGTTTTCCATAGACTTATGGTTTCATCATACAATGGTCGACCAAGTAGCAGTCACTATTGTATGTTGAGAGCGCTGCAGATAGTGGTTTTTTAAAATTAATCTTTATTTGCTGATCTCCCATAATGCAGTGCGATTTTCTGTACGACAGCTTACTATATACTGCACATCACTGGATATAAGCAGAAAACGCTTTCTGCAGACTGGGGAATCAACCAGGAATGCTGGGAGATTTCAGCTGTGAAGCGTGCAGAACTGTGAATGCATCTGTGTGTGACACAAGCTGTATCTTCAGACCATAACGACTTATATTGTGCGATGTACTGACAAAGTTGTGCAGCATTTGATGTGGCTACATGTGTGTGCAGTGAATGATGGCATTTGCAGGTCTGCATGAGTTTAAAGGGGTTTTGCCACGATCTAATGTTGACGTGGGAGCCTCCAAAATGGGTATTTAATCACTTTTCTAAATATGTCATCAAAAAAAAGTGAAGCCTCTGTTAGCTACAGCCTGACTTACATGCCCTTAGTTTCCTGACAGTTTATATTAGACATGACCAGGAGATGATATGGCTGCACTTGCATTGTTTGCACTTCATATCTGATGGCAGGGAACATGAACAAGCTTTGAAGGGACTGGGGAGAAAGATCCTGTCTTTTGTATAGAGAATCCACTGGTTGTAATGTAATTATCTGAGTAAACATGCAGACGCTCCCTGGCTCTTCACAGCTCCCCTCCTTTTCCCCCTGCAGCCTTTCGTGAAGGAATGAAAGAAGGCTGCCTGTTGAGCTTATCTTCTCTCCTGAGCAAATAATAGGGAGAAATAAAACGTATATAGCTTGTGCACAATACAGTTCTCCTCTGTGGATTAGCAAAACAAGATTTGCTCAACTACAGAGACTGAATATCAGGAGCGTGCATGGGAGGTGGAGCGATGACATCACAGAGGAGGTGCTTGTTTTTTTAAACACAGGAACACAACGCCCCTTTTTTCAAGGCTCAAGAGGGGAGTATCAGCCTGTTAGGTAAGGAACTCACTTTTTGGCAAAACCACTTTAAGGCCTGCACATAAGTGGACATAGCTATATGTCCAAATTGTGTAGAGAGGGTATGGAGCAACTCATTTGCATTCATTTTGGAGGGGGCCAACTGTTAGGGATTTCCCTTAGGCTATGTCTACACAGCACAGGTTTTCCATCAGTTTTTCGCTGTTTTTAGTATTTTGAAACCTGAAAAGCTGGAGAAATTTTCACATAGACTGCCTGAAAAACTGCCCAAAACACACCAAAAACCTCAACAAAAAATCTAAAAAAAAACACCAAACAACCCTGGTCGGAAACCCAGCTGATTTGGACAAAAAGCTAACAAAAGTGATTTTAGGATTTGCTTTCTGATGATTTTTTTTTGTCCTATGCAGTATAGACCTAGCCTTAGTATTACAGGGAAACAGGTTTTACTTTCTCTTTGTCAGAGATAATTTTCTAGTAGAATTCCTTCTGTTGGAGATACCAACTGTGCAGGGGGAGCTGAGGGCATAGCTGCTTGTACATGGTTAATCTGAGTCTCGCACTATACATATACTGTAGGCACAGCACACTGAGGACATAGTGTCACAGGATTTATTTGTTGCTTCAGGCTCCTTCTCCATAGCATCTATATTTCACTGCTGCTAGTTTACATAGGTGATTCTTCCAGCTCAAAAGCAGTTAGTTTCACAGAGCTGTCAACATAGTGATCCATCAAGCTGTCAGGTGTCGACTTGTCTAAGGGTATGTTAATATGGCTTATTGCAGCGCGCATTTCACCGCGTATTGCGCTTTATACGTGGCGAGATGCATGCCGCAATTACAGTAATTCATAGCTCTCTTAGATAAGCAAGTGAAAAACTCGGTTCTTTTTACATGGGTTTAAGAATCTGGCAGAATATTACACATCGTAATATTCATGCCGGATTCTGCTCGTGGTATTTGCCGTCGGCTCACATACGTTAGCCCTCGGCTAGAATCCTAAAAAACCGACCGCGGCTTTGGGGCGGGAGACACAGCAACTTGGTAGGTAGTGCCGTTGAATCCGGAGGCGGACAACTAGGTCGTGGAATTGTGTCCAATGCCTGACCCGGTGGCCATATTAGCCTCCTGCTGCCGCCAGGCTGATCAGTTTTCTGCCTCTCGTGTCTGTAGAGAGGCAGACGGTGCCTCTGCAGATGTTTTTTTTATCTTTCATTTTGTCGGAAAGGTGAGGGAGCGCCCGGCTCTCTACTGTTGGAAGCGTGATGGAGCTCCCGGCTCTCACAATGTTGGAAAGGTGATGGTGCCGCCCGGCTCTCACTCTGTTGGAAGGTGATCTGAGCGCCCGGCTCTCACCTGTTGGAGGTGGATCGAGCGCGCACGGCCGCTCTCAACCTGTTGGAAGGTGATCGGATTTGCGCCTCGGCTCTCACCTGTTGCGCTCTGCGCGCGATTCGACCAAGCGCCGGCTTCCAACTGTTGGAGGTGATCGAGCGCCGTGCGACTCTTCAACCTGTTAGGAAGGTTGATCGATGCGCCGGATTCACCTGTTGGAAAGGTGATCGGCTGACCCGGCTCCTCACCTGTTGGAAGGTGGTGGAGTCCGCCAGGCTTCCAGAACCATGTGGGAAGACGTGGCTGCCGTGACGCACCGGGCTCTCACTGTTGGTAGGGTGGTGGAGCGCCACCCGCCTCTCACTGTTGGCAAGGTGGTGGAGCTTGCCCGCCTCTCACCTGTTGAGAGGTGGTGTGAGCGCACGCATCTCAATGTTGGACAGGTGGTGGAGCGCCAGCGTGTCTCACCTGCGCTGGAAGGTGGTTGGACGCGCAACGCCTCTCACCTATTTCAGGGGGGCCGTCAAAACGCGTAGCTGTACCGTGTCTCTGTCCCCCCTATGGGTGTCAGAGGGGACCAGTCAGTTCTTTTAGTGGCTGCCTTCCTCTCAGCTCTGATCTCCTGTACCCACTCCCCCACCCCCCCCCCACCCTCCCTGCTTCCTCCGCGGCCTTTTATGGATTCCATTGGTAGCTCGCCTCTGGGTGCATGGTACCGACTAGTGGTGATGCACCGCGACGCCTGAAGACGTCAGATTGGTGAGTACCGACATCCTCCGTTTTGGGGTGGTCGGGTATTTTTTTCCTTTGATTGGTTGGGTGGCTGAGAAATTCGTATTCCTGCGGCCCCCTGTGTGGCCCTTTTCACCCGCTTTGTCTGTTCTTGGCGGGCGCCTCCGTCCCCTGGGGTGTGGGGGGAGGCCAGCGATTTCCCCCGCCCCTTAGCTGTAGTTGGCACTGGGCAGCCGGGCTTTTTAGCAACGACACTCGCGAGCAGTGTTCGACGGTTAAGCGTGATCTTGGGATTCAGCGTCGGCTATTCTCCCGCGTTGCCTGGCGTTCCTGAGGCTAGGGGCACCCTTTTACCCGCCTTACCAATTGCTGGCGTTAGGCAGCGGGCTGGTTGGGCGTGCTGCACCGCCATTTGGGCACCGTCATCGCCGCGGTGGCCACATGTGGCTGTGGAGGATTGGCGATTGGGTCCTCCATGGGGTGCGGCGGATGCTCCTTTACGCGCTGCTCTGCGGGCTCAAGGATGCGCGTTCACGGTCGCTCCGCACGTTGAAATTTAAGCCCCGGTTTCTGGAGGGCTTAGTCGCAACTATGGCCGCGCCTTTCCTGAGCCAGGGCCGCCCAGGGGTCGGTTCCACATACGGGGATGGGCAAACACGCAAAACCGGATGGGGACAGGTCATACAGCAGCACGGGACTTGTGTTGGGGGCGGAGCCTAAAAACACAAATTTCCGTGGCGTTCCTGACTATTTGCTGCATCTCCTGGGACTAATTGAGAGGACACAGCACCTGGGTTGGTATAGTTGGCATGGATTGGGCCACCCCGATCACCCTGCCACGAGCACCCTTGCGGCCATGTGTCCCTGTCCAAGAGTCGAGGGTTTTAACAGCCCCGGCACATCTAAAGCGGTGGCAGACTTACTTCGCTTGCGCCTTAGCTACAAAGAAGTTTCTTGCGGCCAGCACCAGTGCCCTTCTGTGCCCTCTGCGCTGCACCTACGAGCGGACCAGCCGTGGGGTCGCCGGATACCCCCCCCCCCCCCTACCCATATCAGCGAGTCTGTGCGCCCTTGAATGGGCCAGGGCTCTCTCCCATAGCTGTGGAGTGACATGTCCAGACTGTCACAGGTTTATGGTTACGGGCCATAGCAGCGCCCAGACGCGACGTCGCTGCCCACCCACAGACTAGCCCACCTCAGGGTCCAGCTGCACGGCGGCCCTTATGGAGAGCTTGCAGTAAGAAGTGTCCCTAGTTCTCTAATCGCTCAACACCTGAGCTTTACACTGATGCTAGTGGGCCTCGCCACGAGATCGGGGACACGCTCCAAGCCGGAGACTCGGCGGCGTCAAAGTTGGGAATCCCTATGTATTCTGATCCGAGCCAGACAGAGAGGATGGAACGGCCCGCAAGCGGTGTCAAGCCCTGATAGGGCAGAGACATCTCCTCCATGTGCAGGAATAATGATGTCTCGGCCCTCTCAGCGAGGACGTCATCCACTTTAAGCGGCAGCAGGCGGCTGCTCGGTGGGTGTGCTCCACCCCTCACACCCTGGTGTTTGAGTTCGTGATTGCCTAGGAATGGAAAACCATACCCGACAGGCGCGTGTTCCCTAGCAGAAGCCTTATTGCGACTTTGTCCCTTCCCAGAGGAATTGGTGACAATAGTGCGTAGGGGGTCCCATCAGTGGACGCCCCAGTCTCTCCATGCTATCTACAACATTCCACGGCCATCCCATGTCTCGGCACCCGCGCGCAGTCCACTTAGTGTACCGCGCTGACACGGGTCTTGTTGTTTTTTGCTCTCGTCGCAATTTGAAGGGCCGGGGCAGAGCTCCGCAGTCCTGCGTTTGACCGGCTATCATGGGTCAGCACAAAGCATTGCAATCGCGTATGGAGTCTAAGCCACAGATCAAGAAGGGTCTGTTCAGCTATGGAGCCTACCCAGGAGGAGTTGAGTTGGGGCCTCGCGAACCAGCTGTCGGGCGCGTCGAAGATTCCTGTGCGACTCGTAGCTTGAGTCGGCCCGCTTAGTGGCAAGGCATCAGCCATGTGGTGGCCGTACAGCCGATCCTGTGGTTGAGGTCTTTGTCTGCGGACTGTTGACATCCAGATACGGTATTGGTGGGCCTTCACATTATTTCTGCGAGGCTAATGATATTTCGCCAAACGTCTGGTAATGTATCAATCTGATTTCAGATGCCACAGGGGGTAGTAGCACGCTCCTCCCTCAGAGTCGGCCGGCCCGGTGGCATTCAGTTAGGAAGCCACGCCCGACATGCAGTACCTTTCGGCCACTTTACTGTACAAGCCGGCCCCCAGGGAAAGGCCTCCCGCTCTCAGAGCAGAGGTTCCTCAGCCAGACCAAGACTGGCGAGTACTCTCGCAGAACGCCCAAAGGCCTCCCGCCAAATCGGTATGTGGGTCTGCCCCGACTCGAAGGTCCCTCTCGGGTGGGGGGCAGTCCCTGCAGTTCAAGAGTTTCTTGCGCAGGATCTAGTCGACGTTCGCCTGGGTGCAGAAGGTCGTCTAGGCAGGTTACAAAATTTATCTTAAGTGCTCGCGTTCCCCCGACACTCGGTTTTTTCCTCCTTTCCCTGCCCGCATCTCAGCCGGGCGTCAGCTTTCTTTTCGGGCAATCAGCACCCTCTGTCTTCAAAGGCGGTGACTTGTGCTCCTGTCCACTCGAGTCGAGCGTTTTCCTGGGGTTCTACTCAAACCCTGTTCATTGGTCCCCGAAAAAATGCGGCTCTGTCTAAACCAGTTGTTTGGTTCTCCCGAAGAGGCATCAACAGGTTCGTGCAGGTTCCAGGGTTTCGCATGAATCGCTCCGGTCGTGATTGAAGTCACTGGATCGGTACGAGTTCCTGGCTGCCGAATAGGACCATTCTAGGCATGTAGTATCTGCACATCCCTATTGCCCCAGGCTCACCGCAGTTCCTGCGGTTTCACAGAAACTCATTTTCAGTTCACACGCTCCTCGCCATCGTCTCGCGACACACGCACCAAGGGTCGCGCTGAGCACGAAGGTCTTAGCCCCTCTGATAGCGATTCTGCGCATCAGGGAGTGACCATCAATCCAATATCTGACAGGACCAACTGGTTGATGCCCCCTCTCGCCCTGCACGCTGTCCTGACAGTATCAGGGTCACCCTAGACTCTAGTAACTGCTTTGGCTGGTTGGTCAATGATTTCGATCAGAGTCATGTCTGATCCAGCCTCAGAGGATGGAGTTCCCTGTGGGACAACACTCGGAACACTCAGGTGGCCACGAGTGGTTCCTCCGCGGAGAAGGTTAGGGCAACAGATTGCAGGCAGATGTGTCTGGACTTGGTGACGTCGTTTTCGCACACCCCATATACACTCCGCCACTTGATGCGGGGTGCATCTGCAGTGATGGTGCTGCGTTGTGAGCTGTGGCCATTGGCAGTTTCTACTGTTCGCCCCTATGCTAGCGGCGATCTTCGAGCCAGTGGGCATCCTGGGCCCCCATGACCCTGGACCTCACGCGCTAGAGGCGACTCTCCGGCTGCATTTGCACCCAGGGTGCTGGGGATGATATCGCGAGCGATCGACGCTGGCTAAGTCCCCCAGCGAGTGGACTTCAGGGGATAGTGTCCTGCCCCCGCAGTGGCTGCGTCATCACCACGGATGCGTCAGAGCATCAGGGTGGGCGCTGCCAGCGCTCTCGTCAGCTATCTGGGCCGATTCATGGTGCTGCTGGGGACCTCTCAGCAGCTCTCCCCTCTCCCCGAGCAATCTTCACACACCCGCCATCAATGGTTCTGGTGAGTCTCCTCGTGGCCTCTATTTTCTTGGCACGTTCCTTTATTGGGCCATCCAGTTTCGGATCTCAGTCCGACAATGCGCCACAGCGTCGTTGATTATCTAAATCTCGCAGGGCTTTGGCACAGAAGTCGGGAGTTTTTCAGGAAAAACCGCAAGGATTCTTAGATGGGCGGAACAATCTCGGTTCCGGCCATTATCGGCAGTTTTCATTCTCTGGGGTAGAAAAACTGGTTGGCCGAGCACTCAGTCGACGACAATCAGACCCCGGAGAGATGGCGTTCTTCCGGATGATTTTTCTCGCACCTTTGGGGATATGGGGAACTCCACGACGTTGACCTATTTGCGTCCCGTTGCTTAATCAAAAAGATCCAGCTGCTAAGCGGCAGAACCACAGACGTCCACGTAGTCCACCCGGCCCTAGCAGCAGAGCGTTAGTCTCCTTGCCTTGGAGGCAGTTCCCGCTATAGTCTATCTGTTTCCTCCTTGCCTCTCCTTCCTCGGGTGCTTCAAGTCGAGAGCACGGTACTGCTTACGCACATTAATACGCCCGGACTGGCCCGCAGTCACTGGTATCGCGGATCTCGTCGCCCTGCTGGCAACGACGCTCCCTTGGCCCCTCCCATTGCGTCTCCAAGATCTTCTGCTCTCAGGGTCCTCTGTGTCTAACCCTACCTTCAACACGGCAGCCTGCGTTTTGACGGCTGCGCTAGATTGTATCACACGCACGATACTGAAGCTCCTACGAGCGAGACATGTCGCAGGCGGTTATCCAGACAATGATTCGGGCGCCGCAAAGCCGCAGTCCGAACCGGATCTTATTACGTGTTCCTGGAAGTCTGTTTTGTCTCACATGGTCCCCCCCCCCCCCCCCTTAGATATTTTCGTAGTCGCCAAGGGTCGACTATGTTTTCCTGACATTCAGGCCTGGAGCTGCGGGCTCTGATGCTCATGTCCTCCCTGAAGGGTCTGATTTCTTCCCCCTCGGGTTTGCTTTTGTCATGCGCACGCTTAGCCCTCCTGCCGACGCAGCAATGTTTAAATCCTAGTTTTTGCAGGGTGTGCACGCGCATAGAGTAGGTTCCTCGTATCGTAGAATCCTATTTGACAGTGGGGACTTGGAATCTTGTGTCTGGAAGCCCCGCCATGCAGTGTCTTCACCTTTTGAGCCACTACGGGAGTATCTCCCCACGGTTTTGCTTTCTTGGAAGGTGCATTTTTGGTGGCCCATTACTTCCATCCGGGTGTCGAACTGGCGGGCATTTTTCAGCAAACCCCTTTTTTTTGTTTTGCAAAAGGAAAAGGTTTTTTTTGCACCCGGTCCCTTGTTTCCCCCTAAGGTGTGTCTTTGTTTCACATTAAAAGGACATAGTTTGCCCCTTTGCCCCTCCCCCCCCTTCTCAGAGGGGGCTTTTGCTTTGTTTTGGACGGGGTCAGGGCTTTTTCCATCAAAATCTCTGTCACAGAGTCCTTTAGGCGCTCGGGCTCTTTTTTTGGGGTTTCCCCGGGCGTCCCTGGGCCACCTTTCCAGCTGGATCCAGTCTGCGTTTTTGGGAAGTATCCTCAAAGGGGGGTCCCCCCCGTTTCGGGTCACTGCTCTTTCCCCCGCGGCGGTTGGCGCCTCCTGGGGGGTTCGGCATCAGGCGCGCTTTACAGGTGTGAAAAAAAAGGGCCCCCGGGTTCGGTCCATACTTTTTTAAAAATTTCAGATAAAACCTTGCCTGGGCGGTTTTAAACCCTCGGCGTAAAGTATTTTCAGGCGCATTTTGCTTAGGGCTTTTCACTGCTAAAAATTTGTTTTTTCTTTTAGTTGTTTTTTCCCCCCCTCTGGGACAGCTATTGGACTTTCCCAAAGGGTGCTGTGCCCCCAAAATGAATGATTGGCGGAAAAAGGGATTTTTGTACTTACCCTAAAATCCCTTTCCGTCCAATTCTTTGGGGACAAGGTCCCCACCCTATAGTTTGTTTCAGGGGGTCGGTGGTCTCTTTTGCCCTTTTTCCTTCTCGCCCAGGTTTTGGGTACCAACGATCACCTGGGCAGCAGGGGATATAGCCACCGGGGGGGGGTCCGCTCTTTTGGCCCTCTATTTCCCCTCGGAGGGAACCCCTATCCCCAAGGTGCTGTGTCCCCCTGGAATTGGACGAGAAAGGGTTTTTTTACGGTAAGTACAAAAATCCATTTTTTGACGCCCCTGCAAATCGGGTTTGCCCCGCCGCAGTAGGTGGGATGGGGGCTGTTAAAAAGCCCCGACCCCAGACATTCCACAGCCCCGGGGAAAGGGGGGAAAAACCCCCCACCCCCGGTGCTTTAAAAATTTGATTGCGGGGGATGAAACCCGCCAAAAACAAAGGGTTCCCTTTTCTCTGTCGGGTGACGGGAACACCGGGACCCACGAGCCCTGGGAGGCGCAAGCACCCATGGGGACCTAAATTTGCCCCAGGGCTGTCTGGTAAAACCAGTGCCCCGGGGGACAACCTTTGCTGTCCTATCCTGCCTGTTCAACTGACACTTTTAAATGTTTAGCATATATGAATATGCAAAAACTTTTACTAATTTTTTAAAAAAAAAAAAAAAAAAAAGGAATTAAAAATTTAAAAAAAAATAATTATAAAAAAAAATTTTTTTAAAAGTAATTACACGAACCAAAATAACCTGTGAATTCATCTAACAAGTTAAGTGGTGAACGGTTTTAAAAAAAAATGTAAAAAAAAAAAAACAAAAAATGTACACTTTTTTTTAAAAAAAAAATTTTGAAAATTTTTTTTAAAATTTAATTAAACTATAGTACAACTTCTCACAATAAAACGAGGCCCCAACACTGCGTCTTGAATAAATAAAAAATTTACACTGTTGAAATAAAAGGGGGCCCAAAAAAAAAAAAAAAATGTTTTGGTCTGTGATACTTTTGGGCATTTGGCTTAAGGGGTTTAAAAGGTTCACGCTTTTTTTTAAATCAAATTCATGAGAAGTTTTTTTTTCCCAATGAAGGATTTTTGGAAGTGTTTGTATTTTAGTCTCTTGGTACTTCATGAGGTTTCCCTGGAGGTGATAGGTCCTCTTTAAAGGGGTTGTCTCACTACATTGATTCATCTAACCTCCGTCCTGTTTTCTCAGTTTCCTTTTTAAATTCAGGGGCTTGTTTACTGGCTACTGTTGGCCTGCAGTGCTGAGCTGCTGAGTGATGAGCTATAGCGACTAGCGCTGGCAGCCTATCAGGAGAGATCGAATAGGTCTGTAGGTAGCTATAGCGACTAGCGCTGGCAGCCTATCAGGGGAGATTGAACAGGTCTGTAGCTATAGTGACCAGTGCTGGCAGCCTATCAGGGGAGATTGAACAGGTCTGTAGCTATAGCGACTAGCGCTGGCAGCCTATCAGGACAAAGACAGTCTTCATGCTAAACCGTTTTCATACTTAAAGGGGTTTTCTTGCTACAAAGATCATATCTGTAATGGGGACAGTAAAAATAAGCACTCTTACAATTGGTTTGCATTACCTAAATCATTTAGTATAGCAGCTGTTAGCTAATCTGTGTGTGTCTAGAGCTAAATCAGCAGCCTGAGGTCGGGCCAAACATATCTACTGGGAGGAGAGTGTTTAGAAGTACATGGGTGTTTTAGAAGTACATGCTGGCCAGCACATGCTTCTAAAGTGCGGGGGTGGCGGGGGGGGGGAGGTACTCACTATCATTATCCACAACTTCTCTCTCCTGGTGTATAATACATGCGTATTGTATGCCGGAGGAGACGGACGTCATTCATAGCTCTCTATGTTCACAGGGCACAGGGTATGTTTCGCTGCATATTTGCGCTTTAATACGGCCAAAATATGCCCCAATTACAGTAATTCATAACTCTCACAGAGAGCTATGAATTATTTCTCGTCCCCCCTGGCGTACAATATAATTGTATTGTACGCCCGGGGAGAGAAGTGACAGGTCAATTCTTCGTGGCGCTGATAATGTAAGTGAATGGGGCCGGTACAGTTGGCGCCCCATTACGCCGTGTGAACATACCCTACGAGAGCTAGGAATTACCGTAATTGCGTGGCGCGTTTCGGACATATTGAAGAGCAAATATGCGGCCACACGCAATTAGGCTGTGCGAACATACCCTTACCATCACACGGCTGTATCGGAGGAAAACTTTATTGTTCTCAGAAAATGTTACGCAATTAAAAAATACTTTTTTAGTAGTAAAATAGAATGAAAAATGTTATAAATTGTGCATCACCGGAATCGTAGCGCAGAATACAGATAACGTCATTTATGCTGAACGGTGAACGCCATAAAAATAGAACCTAAACAAAAAAGTACAATTGCGACGTTCTATCTCAGAATTTTTTGGGGTCTTTCTGGTGCATTATATAGTACCAGTAGTTTTGTAGATGGAAAGTAAAAAAAAAGTTCGGAAGGCGGGGAGCAAAAAACAAATATCTGGAAATGGCTGTGTCCTGAAGGGGTTAAGCACTACTGAGAGTGTCTGAGTGTAGTCCACGTGTGTCCCCCCCCCCACCTTAGCGGCTCCTGTACTGCAGTGTATCCTGGGTGTGATACGGGCCGGGGGTCTTTTGTGTAGTCCGCGTGTCCCCCCTTAGCGGTTTCCTGTATCCTGGGTGTGATACGGGGTTGGGCGGGTCTGTGGGTGAGTCCGCGTGTCCCCCCCTTAGCGGCTCCTGGTTGTGATAACGGGTCGGTGTCTGTGTGTAGTCCGCGTGTCCCCCCTTAGCGGCTCCTGGGTGTGATACGGGGTCGGTGTCTGTGTGTAGTCCGTGTCCCCCCTTAGCGGCTCCTGTACAGCAGTGTATCCTGGGTGTGATACGGAGTCGGTGTCTGTGTGTAGTCCGCGTGTCCCCCCTAGCGGCTCCTGGGTGTGATACGGGGCCGGTGTCTGTGTGTAGTCTGCGTGTCCCCCCTTAGCGGCTCCTGTATCCTGGGGGTGATACGGGGCCGGTGTCTGTGTTAGTCCGCGTGTCCCCCCCCCTTAGGGCCCCTGGGTTGATACGGGGTCGGTGTCTGTGTGTAGTCCGCGGGCCCCCCCTTCGGGGCTCCTGTATCCTGGGTGTGATACGGGGCCGGTGTCTGTGTGTAGTCCGTGTCCCCCCTTAGCGGCTCTGCGCAGTGTATCCTGGGTGTGATACGGGGTCGGTGTCTGTGTGTAGTCCGCGTGTCCCCCCTTAGCGGCTCCTGGGTGTGATACGGGGTCGGTGTCTGTGTGTAGTCCGCGTGTCCCCCCTTAGCGGCTCCTGTATAGCAGTGTATCCTGGGTGTGATACGGGGCCGGTGTCTGTGTGTAGTCCGCGTGCTCCCCCCCTTAGCGGCTCCTGGGTGTGATACGGGGTCGGTGTCTGTGTGTAGTCCGTGTGTCCCCCCTTAGCGGCTCCTGTACAGCAGTGTATCCTGGGTGTGATACGGAGTCGGTGTCTGTGTGTAGTCCGCGTGTCCCCCCCCCCTTAGCGGCTCCTGGGTGTGATTCGGGGTCGGTGTCTGTGTGTAGTCCGCGTGTCCCCCCCCTTAGCGGCTCCTGTATAGCAGTGTATCCTGGGTGTGATACGGGGCCGGTGTCTTGTTGGTGTATCCGGTGTTCCCCCCCCCTTAGCGGCTCCTGGGTGTGTACGGGGTCGGTGTCTGTGTGTAGTCCGGTGGTCCCCCCTTAGCGGCTCCTGGGTGTGATACGGGGCCGGTGTCTGTGTGTAGTCCGCATGTCCCCCCCCCCCTTCGCGGCTCCTGTATAGCAGTGTATCCTGGGTGTGATACAGGGTCGGTGTCTGTGTGTAGTCCGCGTGTCCCCCCTTAGCGGCTCCTGTATCCTGGGTGTGATACGGGGCCGGTGTCTGTGTGTAGTCCGCAGGTCCCCCCCCCTTAGGGGCCCTCCTGTATAGCAGGATCCTGGGTGTGATACGGGTCGGTTTTCTGTGTGTAGTCCGGTGTCCCCCTTAGCAGCTCCTGTATACGGTACCCTGGGTGTGATACGGGGCCGGGTCTGTGTGTAGTCCGCGGGCCCCCCCCTTAGCGGCTCCTGTACCCTGGGTGGATACGGGGTCGTTGTCTGTGTGTAGTCCGCGTGCCCCCCCCTTAGCGGCTCCTGGGTGTGATACGGGGTCGGTGTCTGTGTGTAGTCCGCGGGCCTCCCCTTAGCGGCTCCTGTATCCTGGGTGAGATACAGGGTCGGTGTCTGTGTGTAGTCCGCGTGTCCCCCCTTAGCGGCTCCGGGGGGTGGTACTGGGTCGGGGGCTGTGTGTAGTCCGGGGGCCCCCCCCCCCCCCCCCCCCCTTAGCGGCTCCTGGGTGTGATACGGGGTCGGTGTCTGTGTGTAGTCCGCGTGTCCCCCCTTGGGCCCCTTGGTGTGATACGGGGTCGGTGTCTGTGTGAGTCCGCGTGTCCCCCCTTAGCGGCTCCTGGGTGTGATACGGGGTCGGTGTCTGTGTGTAGTCTGCGTGCCCCCCCCCCCCCTTAGGGCTCCTGGGTGTGATACGGGCGGTGTCTGTGTGTAGTCGGTTCCCCCCTTAGCGGCTTATCCTGGGTGTGATACGGGGTTGGTGTCTGTGTGTAGTCCGCGTGCCCCCCCCCTTAGCGGCTCCTGGGTGTGATACTGGGTCGGTGTCTGTGTGTAGTCCGCGTGTCCCCCCTTAGCGGCTCCTGGGTGTGATACGGGGCCGGTGTGTAGTCCGCGGGCCTCCCCTTAGCGGCTCCTGTATCCTGGGTGTGATACGGGGCCGGTGTCTGTGTGTAGTCCGCGTGTCCCCCCGTAGCGGTTCCGGGGTGTGATACGGGCCGGTTGTCTGTGTGTTGTCGCGTGCCCCCCCCCCCCCCCCCACCCCCTTAGCGGCCCCTTTGGTGTGATACGGGGTCGGTTTCTGTGTGTAGTCCGCGGGCCTCGCCTTAGCGGCTCCTGGTGGTGATCGGGGTCGGTGTCTGTGTGTAGTCCGCTTTGTCCCCCTTAGGGCTCCTGGGTGTGATACGGGGTCGGTGTCTGTGTGTAGTCCGCGTGCCCCCCCCCCCTTAGTGGCTCCTGGGTGTGATACGGGGCCGGTGTCTGTGTGTAGTCTGCGTGTCCCCCCTTAGCGGCTCCTGTATCCTGGGTGTGATACGGGGTCGGTGTCTGTGTGTCGTCCGCGTGCCCCCCCCCCCCTTAGCGGCTCCTGGGTGTGATACGGGGCCGGTGTCTGTGTGTAGTCCGCGGGCCCCCCCTAGCGGTTTTCCTGAAACCTGGTAGTGTACGGGGTCGGTGTCTGTGTGTAGTCCGTGGTCCCCCCTTAGCGGCTCCTGTACAGATGTACCTGGGGGTGATACGGGGTCGGTGTTGTGTGTAGTCAGCGGGGACCCCCTTAGCGGCTCCTGTATCCTGGGTGTGATACGGGGCCGGTGTCTGTGTGTAGTCCGCGGGCCCCCCTTAGCGGCTCCTGGGTGTGATACGGGGCCGGTGTCTGTGTGTAGTCGCGGTCCCCCCCCTTAGCGGCCCTCCTGGGTGTGATCCGGGTCGGTGTCTGTGTGTAGTCCACGTGTCCCCACTTAGCGGCTCCTGGGTGTGATACGGGGTCGGTGTCTGTGTGTAGTCCGGGGTGTCCCCCCTTAGGGTCCTGGGTGTGATAGGGGGTCGGTTTCTGTGTGTAGTCCGCGTGCCCCCCCCCCCCCTTAGTGGCCCCTGGGTGTGATACGGGGCGGGGGTCTGGTGTGTAGTCCGCGTGCCCCCCCCCTTAGCGGCTCCTGGGTTTTGATACGGGACCGGTGTCTGTGTGTAGTCCGCGTGTCCCCCTTAGCGGGCTCGTATCCTGGTGGTGTGATATGGGGTCGGTGTCTGTGTGTAGTCTGCGTGCCCCCCCCTTAGGGCTCCTGGGTGTGATACGGGGCCGGTGTCTGTGTGTAGTCCGCGGGCCCCCCCTTAGCGGCTCCTGTATACTGGGTGTGATACGGGGACGGTGTATGTGTGTAGTCCGAGTGTCCCCCCTTAGCGGCCCCTGGGGTGATACCGGGGCGGTGTCTGTGTGTAGTCCGCGTGCCCCCCCCCCCCCCCTTAGCGGCTCCTGGGTGTGATACGGGGCCGGTGTCTGTGTAGTCCGCGTGCCCCCCCCCCTTAGCGGCTCCTGGGGTGTGATACGGGATCGGTGTTTGTGTAGTCCGCGTGCCCCCCCCTTAGCGGCTCCTGGGGTGTTTCGGGTTCGGTGTGTGTGTAGTCCGCGTGTCCCCCCTCAGCGGCTCCTGTATCTTGGGTGTGATACGGGGCCGGTGTCTGTGTGTAGTCCGCGGCTCCCCCCCTTAGCGGCTCCTGGGTGTGATACGGGGTCGGTGTCTGTGTGTAGTCCGCGTGGCCCCCCCCCCCTTAGTGGCTCCTGGGTGTGATACGGGGCCGGTGTCTGTGTGTAGTCCGCGTGCCCCCCCCTTAGCGGCCCTGGGTGTGATACGGGGTCGGTGTCTGTGTGTGTCCGCGTGACCCCCCCCCCTTGCGGTTTCCTGGCTGTGATACGGGGTCGGTGTCTGTGTGTAGTCCGCGTGCCCCCCCCCTTAGCGGCTCCTGGGTGTGATACGGGGTCGGTGTCTGTGTGTAGTCCGCGTGTCCCCCCTTAGCGGCTCCTGTATCCTGGGTGTGATACGGGGTCGGTGTCTGTGTGTAGTCCGCGTGTCCCCCCCTTAGCGGCTCCTGGGTGTGATACTGGGTCGGTGTCTGTGTGTAGTCCGCGTGCCCCCCCCCCCCCTTAGGGCTTCCTTATCCTGGGTGTGATACGGGGTCGGTGTTGTGTGTAGTCCGCGTGTCCCCCCCTTAGCCCTCCTGGGTGTGATACGGGGTCGGTGTCTGTGTGTAGTCCGCGTGTCCCCCCCTTCGCGGCTCCTGGGTGTGATTCGGGGTCGGTGTCTGTGTGTAGTCCGTGTGCCCCCCCTTAGCGGCTCCTGGGTGTGATACGGGGTCGGTGTCTGTGTGTAGTCCGCGTGTCCCCCCCTTAGCGGCTCCTGGGTGTGATATGGGATCGGTGTCTGTGTGTAGTCCACGTGTCCCCACTTAGCGGCTCCTGGGTGTGATACGGGGCCGGTGTCTGTGGGTAGGCCGCGTGCCCCCCCCCTTAGTAGCTCCTGGGTGTGATAGGGGGCCCGGTGTTTTGTGTGTAGTCCGCGTGCCCCCCTCCCTTAGCGGCTCCTGGGTGTGTTTACGGGGTCGGTGTCTGTGTGTAGTCTGCGTGCCCCCCCTCCCTTAGCGGCTCCTGGGGTGATACGGGGCCCGGGTTTGTCTGTGTGTAGTCCGCGTGCCCCCCCCCCCTTAGCGGCCTCGTATCCTGGTTTTGGATACGGGTTCGGTGCCCCGTTTTGTAGTCTGCGTGCCCCCCCCCCCTTAGCGGCTCCTGGGTGTGATACGGGGCCGGTGTCTGTGTGTAGTCCGCGTGTCCCCCCTTAGCGGTTCCTGGGTGTGATACGGGGCCGGTGTCTGTGTGTAGTCCGCGTGCCCCCCCCCTAGCGGCTCCTGGGTGTGATACGGGGCCGGTGTCTGTGTGTAGTCCGCGGGCCCCCCCTTTGCGGCTCCTGGGTGTGATACGGGGTCGGTGTCCGGCGTCCTCGCTGCTTTCTCACGGTTTCTGTGAATTTCCTTCCGAGCTGTTATTTCCTGACGGGGACTTGAGAACCACTTTGCAGGAATGTGGAGGATAATTGGAAGCCGATGCTGCGGGGCCGGCGCTGACGGACGTCTCTGTGTTCTGGGATTTAATCCAGATTTTGACGTCGCCTCTGACTCTGCACAATTCGGCGAGGTCTCCGGGACCTATGGGTTTCTCATCATCTCCCTCATAACTTCACTTCCTAATTCCCTGCGATGGAAAATGTGATCGTTCAGTTTTTTTTTCCCCTTTGATTCCCAATCGATTTACCACAATGTGTTGTCTTTTATAGATGCAGCAAAGATTCCCATTCCTGCCGACCCAGGACGCCCTAGACTGGAAGCGACGTAGTCCTGCAAGCAAGAGCATCCTGGCTACAAGAATACATCGGACCTGCGGGGGCTCCATGCTTCTACCTTTCCCGTTGCAGTTTTTACGTTCCGTGTGAAGAATTCTCTTCACTTTGCATGGACAGAAAGCCAATGCGTAGGTAAGTGCCGAGAGTATGGAAGGCCACCGCCGAGGGGGCGCCGTGTCCGTCACTCAAGCTAGACCCCCCCCCCCAATACGGAAGTTAGAAAAGCCAGCCTAACCTTCTGGTTTCAGAGCTATTGCTTGACTGTCTAATGCAGGCACCCTCCAACTGTGGCCCTCCTACTGTTAGGAAACTACAACTCCCATCATTCCCACTGTTGTAGATTATGTAAATGCATGATGGGAGTTGTAGTTTCCCCAACAGCTGAGGGGCTGCACTTTGAGGATGCCTGGTCTAATGTGTATGGGATTACTTCAGCTTTCCAGGTGATATTGGGAGGGACTAAAGGAATTAAAGGGCTTGTCTCACTACAGGTATTGCTGCTTTTTATGTTAAAAATCTTGCAAAAACAAGTCACTTTGCAATATATGTCCATTAACAGTGTCCTACCTATTCCTAGATTTCCCCTCTTGTATGGGCTGCATCAGCTCCTCAGGTCGCTATAGCTACAGACCTGTTAGATCTCTCCTGATAGGCTGCCAGCACTGGTTGCTATAGCTACAGACCTGTTCAATCTCTGCTGATGGGCTGCCTGCACTGGTTGCTATAGCTACAGACCTGTTCTCTCTCTCCTGATAGGTTGCCAGCGCTGGTTTCTATAGCTACAGACCTGTTCATTCTCTCCTGATAGGCTGCCAGCGCTGGTTTCTATAGCTACAGACCTGTGTGATCTCTCCTGATAGGCGGCCAGCACTGGTTGCTATAGCTACAGACCTGTTTGATCTCTCCTGATAGGCTGCCAGCACTGGTTTCTATAGCTACAGACCTGTTCATTCTCTCCTGATAGGTTGCCAGCGCTGGTTTCTATAGCTACAGACCTGTTAAATCTCTCCTGATAGGCGGCCAGCACTGGTTGCTATAGCTACATACCTGTTTGATCTCTCCTGATAGGCTGCCAGCACTGGTTGCTATAGCTACAGACCTGTTTGATCTCTCCTGATAAGCTGCTAGCACTGATTGCTATAGCTACAGACCTGGCTTCTACTGCAGCCTAGTGGAAGCCAGTAAACACCCCCCTTTCAATGTGAAACCAAGAAAACCGGACTGAGGTGAGATGAATCAATGTAGTGAGACAACCCCTTTAATCTGATGACTTTCAACAACAGATATATAGGGAGGGGATCAGAAAGAAAAACCATAAGCCAAAAAAGCATTTGAGGCTACCTCAAATGGACATTAACTTTTCAACAAACTTTCCTTAAAGGGGTTGTCCATGTCCTGTTAATAACATACAGAGCTCTATAAGCTGAGTATCCAGCACTGGGGGAGATATAACACTGGCTAGAGCTGTCTCTCTACAGCTACCATTCTCCCTACCCTCTCCACAACTTTATCTGCTATTCAAGTGTCCGTCAACTACATACACACAACTCAGAAATCCATCTTATAACCTGCACAGTCAGCTGACTGAGGAATTTGGTTACATGCTGCCCAAAGTAGTCTATGGAGAGGGTAGGGGGAATGGTAGCTACAGAGCGACAGTTTTTGTAAGGGATATAGTTCACCCCAGTGCTGGATGTACAGCTTATAGAGTTCATAGTCATTAGCAGGAGCTGGACAACCCCTTTAAATCACCAAAAGAGGTGACTATAAGAACCTTTGTAATATATATTATTAGAGAAAAGACTACTTTCTCCACAAATGAAGTGTCCCTTACCCACATACAAAACTCACAGAATCTGTCTTACAAGACGCACTGTCAGTTAACTGAGGAATCGGGTTACTTGCAGCCCATAGAAGTCTATGGAGAGGGGAGGAGAAGTGGTGGCTGGAGCGACACAGGGAGACATCTCTAGTCAGTGTTCTGTTTCACCCCAGTGCTGGGTTCACAGGCTATACTGCTCAGTGCTGCTCTATAATATCCTCTATACTGCACCTGCTTCTCAGAGCGTGTTTGAGAGATGTAGGAGAACAAGATCTCTTCTCCTGTGTATGCAGTGTGTGGGAGACATCGTAGCAGCTAGTCTCCTATAGAGATATAGGGAACAGGATCTCCCCTCTGGTGTGTGCAGTGTATGGGAGACGACATAGCAGCTAGTCTCATATAGAGATATAGGGAGCAGGATCTCCTCCTCTGTGTGTGCAGTGTATGGGAGACATCACAGCAGCTAGTCTCCTATAGAGATATAGAGGGCAGGATCTCATCTCCTGTGTGTGCAGTGTATGGGAGACATCATAGCAGCTAGTCTCCTATAGAGATATAGGGAGCAGAATCTCCTCTCTGGTGTGTGTAGTGTATGGGAGACATCATAGCAGCTAGTCTCCTATAGAGATATAGGGAGCAGGATCTCCCCTCTGGTGTGTGCAGTATATTGGAGACATCATAGCAGCTTGTCTCCTTTAGAGATATAGGGAGCAGGATCTCCCCTTTGGTGTGTGCAGTGTATGGGAGACATCATAGCAGCTCATCTCCTATAGAGATCTACGGGGCAGGATCTCCTTTCCTGTGTATGCAGTGTATATGGGAGACATCATAGCAGCTATCTCCTTATAAGATTAGGGGCAGATCTTCCTTTCCCTGTGTGCAGTGTATGGTAGACATCATAGCAGCTAGTCTCCTATACAGATATAGGTAAATAAAGACTATTACCAAATACTGTTCTGATTTTGCTTCCATTTAGAGTAAGAGCAGTTCTTATCTCCTGCTTGTGTATGCAAGCTTCCCCGGTTACCAACCGCGCCTCTCTGCTCTGGCAGTGGTTGGGATGGTGACATCACTCCCTGCTGTATCTCATCAGCAGCACAGGAGCTTGTTTATTTGTATTTTTTCTCTCAATCTTTAACCCTTTACAACTCTGTAGCCTTGTGCCCTGCTGCTAAAGCCCCCTTCATCACCAAAGACCCTCTAACCGGATCTGCTAGAATTAGAAGAGCTGAAAAATCAGTCACTGATAGAATCATCCACAGCCTGAACAGGAAGTTGAAGCCTGAAGCTGTAGAACCACCCACAGCCTGAACAGGAAGTGGGGCCGAAGCTGTAGATCTGCCCACAGCCTGAACAGGAAGTTGGGAGCCTGAAGCTGTAGACCTGCCCACAGCCTGAACAGGAAGTTAGGAGCCTGAAGCTGTAGACCAGCCCACAGCCTGAACAGGAAGTTGGGAGCCTGAGCTGTAGCCCCACCCCACAGCTGAACAGGAAGTTGGGGCCTGAAGGCTGATAACCAGCCCACAGCCTGAACAGGAAGTTGGGAGCCTGAAGCTGTAGACCAGCCCACAGCCTGAACAGGAAGTTGGGAGCCTGAAGCTGTAGACCAGCCCACAGCCTGAACGGGAAGTTGGGAGCATGAAGCTGTAGACCCCCAAAACCTGAACAGGAAGTTGGACCCTAAGCTGTAGACCACCCAAAACCTGAACAGGAATTTTGGAAGCTGAAGCTGTAGAACCACCCACAGCCTGAACAGGAATTTGGAGCCTGAAGCTGTAGACCTGCCCACAGCCTGAACAGGAAGTTGGGAGCCTGAAGCTGTAGAACCACACACAACTGAACAGGAAGTTGGCAGCCTTAAGCTGCAGAACGACCCACAGACGGACCAGAAAGTAGGAGTCTGAAGTTTGAGTGTGAACAGCTAGATGGCAAAACCCCTTTAAGACCAATTTGCTCTTTATTTAGACCCATATCGGAGACTTTGCCGAAATCCAGATTGTCCACATCCCAGCACCACCGTCCTCAACCCTTTTGTGATCTGGAGAAAGCGGTTAGATTAGTTTGGCGTGAGCTGCCCGCGGTGAATCCAGGCTGTTCCTGGTCTTTAGGTGGTGAACGATCCTCTTCTTCTGGAGAGTTTCCATGATTTTTATTCTATATTATTATATTATTTTCTTCCCGATTTAAATCATTTGGCCCAACCCCCCCCAACTAACCCTGCTGTAGAACCCCACTGCCCAAAAAGGAAACTGGGAGCCTAAGCGTTAGAACCCCACAGAAACAGGGAAAGGGGGGGCCTGAAACTGTAGAACCCCACAGCCAAACAGGAAGGGGAAACCCAAGCTGTAGAACCGCCCACAGCCCAAACAGGAAGCGGGAACCTGAAGCTGTAGAACCGCCCACAGCCCAAACAGGAAACGGGAACCTGAAGCTGTAGAACCGCCCACAGCCCAAACCGGAAGCGGGAACCTGAAGCTGTAGAACCGCCCACAGGCCAAACAGGAAGCGGGAACCTGAAGCTGAGAACCGCCCACAGCCCAAACAGAAGGGGAACCTGAAGCTGTAGAACGCCCAAAAGCCCCAAAAAGGAAGCGGGAACCTGAAGCTTGTAGAACCCCCACAGCCAAACAGGGAAACGGGAACCTGAAGCTGTAGAAACCGCCCAAGCCAAACAGGAGCGGGAACCTGAAGCTGTAGAACCGCCCACAGGCCAAACAGGAAGCGGGAACCTGAAGCTGTAGAACCGCCCACAGGCCAAACAGGAAGCGGGAACCTGAAGCTGTAGAACCGCCCACAGGCCAAACAGGAAGCGGGAACCTGAAGCTGTAGAACAGCCCAAACCGGAAGCGGGAACCTGAAGCTGTAGAACCACCCACAGCCCAAACCAGGGCTGTGGAGTCGGAGTCGGTGGCTATTTTGCAGGAGTCGGAGTCGTCATAAAAGGGACCGACTCCGACTCCTAAAATATATAATTAGTTGGTCCAGTTAGTTCGATGCAAAGAGCAAGAGGAATTGGGTGCGGCCAGTGCTACTGCTCCCATTCTTCAGCCTCATCACATGAGGAGTGTAAATTGATGACATGGAGCAGGCAAAGCGCAGCCCCCCGGGAAAAGATCCCGCCCCCAGGGCAAACGGATTTTCAGCAAAATGTTTTCACCTGCTTTCAAAGAAGTAGAAGATCAAGCCCTTCATCAACTGACTGTGGCTTTAGGCAATTCCTTTATACCCTGCCATTGTTAGAGATGTTGCCCCTGTGGTCACCGCTTTTCCCCAAAAGTTAGTGTAGAGAGGCCGTTCTTAGCCTGGAAATAATGAGATCAGATGGAGGTCATGTATGCAGGATCTGATGGAGGCATACTAAATTTTTTTAGAACAAATTCAGAGACTCCACAAATGTTCCTGCAGTGTTTTGCATATTTACAATTTTGTGTGTCCTAAAGTCATATCCAGTAAATATATTTTACACTGACAAGCAAAACGGTAACAATGTTTTGAACCTGTGAATTTCAGGCTCCATATCTCTCCCTCACTACAGCTTTTACATGAGGTATGTAATTTAATATAAGTCATCTTACATCTTATACATAAAAATTTTACTTGCAAGTATTTAGCATCTGCTGGTTATAGTTTTGCTCCTAAAAATCAAAGTGTTAATTTTATATTTTGTTGTATTTGGAAATCCACTTTGGTTTTCAATCTGCCTGAATCCTTCGGCTCTGGATCAGATTCAAGCGGACCAAAATGATCCCAGGTCTCCTAACATTCCCCAAAGTTGGTGCAGACTGGACCTTTGGGTAACATAAACTTTTCTTTAACTCTACCCACAAGTGATCAAAAGATCAAAACATTGTTACCCCTTTTGCTTGTCAGTGTTTGTTTTCCTAAATAGCTTATTATTTTATCATAAGGTGGTAACAGCCGGATGTACCATTTTACTACAGTAAAGTTATCACTTAAACATGCGCCATGTATGTGGGAGTCAGGAATCGGAGTCTTGGGGAAATTGAGGAGTCGGAGTCGGGGCTTCGGCTCGCCGACTCCACAGCCCTGGCCCAAACAGGAAGCGGGAACCTGAAGCTGTAGAATTACCCACAGCCCAAACAGGAAGCGGGAACCTGAAGCTGTAGAACCACCCACAGCCCAAACAGGAAGCGGGAACCTGAAGCTGTAGAATTACCCACAGCCCAAACAGGAAGCGGGAACCTGAAGCTGTAGAAATGCCCACAGCCCAAACAGGAAGCGGGAACCTGAAGCTGTAGAACCGCCCACAGCCCAAACAGGAAGCGGGAACCTGAAGCTGTAGAACCACCCACGGCCTGAACAGCAACTTGGGAGCCTAAAGCTATAGGACCACCCACGGCCTGAACAGCAACTTGGGAGCCTAAAGCTATAGGACCACCCACGGCCTGAACAGCAACTTGGGAGCCTAAAGCTATAGGACCACCCACGGCCTGAAACAGCAACTTGGGAGCCTAAAGCTATAGGACCGCCCACGGCCTGACCATGAAGTGTAAGCCTGAAGCTATTGAACCACCCACAACCGTTTCTGTGTGGGAACTTTCGGCAGCGCGTGGATGAGTTTTGTACGTGGCCGCTGCCGTCCTCCGCTGCAGATTTTCCAGGAACCTCGCAGCACATTGCATGATACGACCTAGACCGGGGTCTGGTTTTCTTTTCGGTGAAGGTTCTTGTGCGCTTCCCGGCTATTGATTTGGCAGTAAAGTGCTTGAAATCGTCGTTGTGTTTGCAGTGGTTCTGGTGGATGGCGGCGGCGGCGCTCCCTCCCCGCCCGTTCTATATATAAATGTAATGTTTTCTTCTATAGCGAGAGACGAGCTGCTGAGCCTCGTGCCCGCGGCTCTGGGCTCCGGTTTCACCCTGCAGCTGTTGGATGAATGATATGGGAGCTGCCGGACGCTCCCCTCGCGTCTTCCGTCCCGCACGTCCCTCAGGGTCTTGTCGGCCGCGGCAGTAAGAAGGGAGAAGGCGCACAGGATGCCAGACCTCATAGCCTGGTAATGGGTCCTGCACTGGAGAGGGGTGACCTGCATGAAGCTCATGATGGGAGCACTATGCCAGTCGCATGAGAGCGGGCGGTCTGTGAGCTGCACTTGCTGCATGCAAAGGGGACGACACCATTATGGAAACTTTTGCAGTTCTGGATGGTCACAAAAGTTTGAATTATTCTGTAATGTGTAGCATTTGCTGTAGACCTTGCATAATGTGATTAACTGAATGCTAACCTTGCATCAGATATGGAAGACGGCCGAAATCTTGTGGAAAGCACAGTGCAGTGGTGGTGGGGAGGGGTGAGGTCTGTTTCCTCTTGTATGATTTTTTTTTTTTTTTTTTTTAACTGGTCAATGGATGGGAAGTATCTGCTGCTGATGTTTTAGAGTATGTTGACACGATGTGTTGCGGCACATACAGTACACGCCGCAATACATTGTGTGTTTCGGGAGCTCGCGCTAATCAGCGTCTACTCCCGAGTCACGGTGGGGGGGGGGGGGCGCGTTCGGTAGACATGCATTACTCGCGGCGCTTTAAGGGCGCAAAATAAATGACACGCCACTTTTTCCCCCCGCGGCGTACAATGCAATCGTATTGTACGTGTGGGGGAACGAGGCGTCATCTATAGTTCTCTATGAGAGCTACGGAATACCGTAATTATGGGGCGCATTTCCCCGCGTATTAAGCGCAGTACGCGGCGAAATGCGCTCCACAACAAGCCGTGTGAACATACCCTCACACAGATGTTGAATAAGGCCGGGTTCATACTGCTTGGGTTTCTCAACTGTATCAAAAACGCACTTGGAAAGCTCATGTATTGAAAAAAAAAAATGCACCAAAAATGTTTGCGGTAAAAAAAAAAAAAAAACATGCATTTTTCCCCCAAAAAATTGGAAAATTTGGAACACAGGTGAAATTTGGGTTAATTTTTTTTTTTTTTTTTTTAAAGCATGCATTTAAAATATATATAATTTTTGGGATTTTTTTATTTTTTTTTTAAATTACTTGTGCTTTTGATGCGGCTGAAAAACGCAAGCCCAGCCTAAATCTCCAAGGCGAGACTGGGTTCTCGCTTTTTGTTTTTTAAATTAACCAACATTTCAGCTGTGTTTTAAACTTTTGTAAAAAAGCATGTGATTTTGGAGTGGTTTGTTTCTTTGACACATGTGTTCTTCATGAGTTTTGGAAACGTATCCGCTTTCTACTTTCATTATTGATGCCGTTAAGAACTACAATAAAAACGCCATCAGTAACGTGACGTGTGCACCTGGCCTTATTGTAATGGCGTATTGCTAGGATAGGTGCAGGTCCCACCTCTAGGCTCTACAAAGTCTATGCTCAGAGCTGGTCAGGCTTCCACACAACTCTACATTCTGTTCTATGGGAGTTCCCAGTACAGGGGAGCGCGGTGTTCTCCATTCTGTTCTATGGGAGTTCCCAGTACGGGGGAGCCGGGGTTCTCCATTTTGTTCATAGGAGTTCCCAGTACAGGGAGCAGGTGTTCTCCATTCTTCTATTGGAGTTCCCAGTAAAAGGGGAGGGGCGGTGTTCTCCATTCTGTTTTTATGGGAGTTCCCATACGGGGAGCACTGGTTTTTCTCCATTCTGTTTATGAGTTCCCAGTACAAAGGGGAGCCGGGGTTCTTTCCCTTTGTTCTATGGGAGTTCCCCGTACAGGGAGCCGGTGTTCCTCCATTCTGTTATATGGGGGAAATTCCCAGTAAGGGGGGGCACTGTGTTCTTCCATTCTGTTCTATGGAGTTCCCAGTACAGGGGAGCGCTGTGTTTTTCTCCCTTCTGTTCTATGGGTAGTTCCCAGTACAGGGGAGCGCGTGTTCTCCATCTGTTCTTTTGGAGTTCCCAGTACGGGGAGCACTGTGTTCTCCATTCTGTTCTTGGGAGTTTCCCGTACAGGGGAGCCTGTGTTTTTCCATTCTGTTCTATGGGATTCCCGGGACGGGGGGCGCTGGGGTTCCATTCTGTTTCTCTTGAGTTCCCAATCAAAGGTGTTCTCATTGTTCTGGGGTTCCATTCAGGGGATTTCGGGTTTTTTCCAAAGTCGGCCCCAATGGGATCCCCAAAATCGGGGGCAACTTTGGGGGTTCTTCTTTTATTTTTTATGGGAGTTGAAAGGGGGCCTGTGTTCTTCATTCTTCCCCCAGAAGGAGTTTCCATTACAGGGGGGGGTCCCAAATTCTGCAGGGGTTCCCGTGGGCTGCCTGTGAGGGGGGCTTGTTGCTAATAGTGTTCTATACCGACAAGGGTTATCTTTCCAATCCCTACAACAACCCCAGACAGGGGGCGGGACTCCCAAATTTTTTCTAGGAGTTCCCAGTACAGGAAGAACTTGTTCACAATCTGTTTATTAAGTTCAGATACGCTTGATTTATAACCACAGGGGTCACCCAGTACACTTTGTCCCATTCTGCTCTTGGGAGAGACAGGAGGAAGCTGGCCACATTTAATCCAGGAGTCCCATAAGGAAACCTGAGGGCTCCTTCCTTCCCCACGAAAATTCAGTCAGAGGGGCCTTGCTCCACTGTTTTATGGGAGTTCCCAGTACCGGACGCCTGTGTCAACAGTTCTCTATGACTTTAAAGGGGTTTTATAATTTAAAAGTCCCTTTTATCAGAGACTTTGTGCTTTTCAAAGTGTTGTTTTTAAAGGGTAAATTAAACCCAAATCATGTGGGAACAACTTTAAGGAAAAAACTGAGACTTATCCTTGTTCTAAACCCATTTTTCGTTTTGGCTTCAACAACTGCGTAAAAAGCTGAACGTCTGAACACGGCTTAAAAGAAAAAGCAAAATTTTAATCTTATTTATGGGCTGCAATAAAAACTTACATTTTCGTTTTTTCCCCGCAGGTGTCTCAGCACACGCCCAGGCGAGACTGGAATGGATGTGACGAGCCGTTGCACCCTGGGAGACCCCAACAAGTTACCGGAGGGGGTCCCACAACCGGCCCGCATGCCTTATGTCTCGGATAAGCATCCACGGCAGACACTGGAGGTCATCAACCTCTTGCGGAAGCACCGGGAGCTCTGTGACGTCGTCCTTGTGGTCGGTGCCAAAAAGATCTACGCTCACCGGGTCATCCTCTCGGCTTGCAGCCCGTATTTTCGGGCGATGTTCACCGGAGAGTTGGCCGAGAGTCGACAGACGGAAGTGGTGATCCGGGACATCGATGAGCGCGCCATGGAGCTGCTCATCGACTTCTCATACACGTCGCAGATCACGGTGGAGGAAGGCAACGTGCAGACGCTGCTCCCGGCCGCCTGCCTCCTTCAGCTTGCAGAGATCAAGGAGGCCGGCTGCGAGTTGCAGAAGCGGCAGCTCGACCCGTCCAACAGCTTGGGGATCCCAGCCTTCGCCGACACGCACTCGTGCAGAGAGTTACTGAGAATCGCAGACAAGTTCACCCAACATAACTTCCAGGAGGTAAGGAAAACGTGTGTGACGGAAAGCCAACACCTCGGGCGGCATCGGTTGTCCGCCAGTTGTGTGTTTAATGTCCTTGAAATATGTGACGCAGCTCCGGGGCTCCTCCACTTACACAATGCTCGCCCTGCTGGAAGATCACAATCTGTCCGTGCACCTCTCTCAGCCCTAGAAGCGTCATGTTGGACCTTTTAGGCTATGTTCACACGGCGTAAATGCGGCGCGTGTAGTACGCGCTGCAATTACGCCAGGTGCTTTGGGAGTCGCGCTAAGACGCGCGTACTCCCACGGCATGGGGAGGCCAGTAGCCAGCTGGCCCCATTGACACGAATTACTCGTGGCGCGTATTCGCCTCAAATAATTGACGTGTCGCTTATCGCCCCGCGCGTACAATACGATCGTATTGTATGCACGGGGAACGAGGCGTAATCCATAGTTCTCTATGGGAACTATGGATTACTGTAATTACGGGGCGCATTTCCCCGCGTATTAAGCGCAGTACGTCGCGAAAAAGGCCCCAAAATAAGCCGTGTGAACGTACCCTTAGGCCATGTTCACACGGCTTAATTGCGGGACATATTTCGCCCCGCAATTATGCCGTGTTTACGGGGGCGGGGCGGGAGCAGGGCGGGGCGGGGGGCTGGCAGCCCGCCGGTCCCATAGACTTGCATTATCCACGACGCGTATACGCCATGAATAATTGACGTTACTTCTCTCGGCGAGCAGGGAGAGGAGACGTAATCCATAGTTCTCTATGAGAACTGTGGATTACCGTAATGACCAGGACGTATTTCGGCCCGTAATTCGCACAGTACGGCGCGAATTACGGGCTGAAATACGTCCCAGAATAAGCCGTGTGAACATAGCTTTTTACATGTCTTCCTGCTACACTGATTTGCTTTTAACATGTAGGGACAGATAATTGAAGACTTTTTACTTAATACATTGCTTTGTTGATTTAGCTTTGGTCAGGAGATAAGGAAGATGTTATCTCCTTTTAGAGCACACAAGTTTCTCTGGTTACCGACCATCTCTCGACCCCACCTCTCTTATCTCTCGTTGCTCTAAGCTGCCTCTTCTCTCAGCCCCAGAAGTGTCATGTTGGACCTTTATCCTCCCCGACTGCAGACCTTCTTTCTCGGGCTTTCCAAAGTTTTTACAGGTTTTCTCACTACAATAATTTGCTTTTAACATTTAGTGACAGATAATTGAAGCCTTTTTTTTTTACTAAATACATTGATTTGTTGATTCTGCTTTTGGTCAGCACACAAGTTTCTCTAGTTACCCCACCGCTCTTAGCTCTCAGTGCTGTAAGTTGCTGTCCGTAATTCACTCCGACCATGGTAAGTCACCTCCTGCAGAGTCTTATCTCTAGTAACAGACTTTGAAAGCTTCTCATTTAGCTAAGTAAACACCCTTTAGAGCTCTGCAGCCCGACATCTACACTTTATAAATATCTTGCACTTGTCAGTGTAACAGGAATAGCTAGGAACGGTAGAGCTAATATGGCAATCACTGCTATAGACCCACCCACAATCTGACCAGGAAGTGCGAATCTAAAGCTGGCTGTGAAACTGCATGGTGAGAATAGCCTTTTAAGAGGTTAAATGTCCAATCACAAATGATGGAATACCAGTAGAAGATGCCAGTAATCTCAGATTGGTGCGGGTCCCACCTCTGGGCCACTGAAACTCCCTGTTCTGAGTGGTGAAGTGGCTCAGTTACCCTCCAATTATTTCAATGGGAGTTCTGAGCGGTGGCATTTAGCTGTACTCCCATTGAAAGGAATGGAGAGTAACCGAGCAAGGAAAGCCGCTTCTCCATTCAGAACGGGACGTGTCGGGGGCTCCATTAATCTGACATTAGTGAGATTAATGGAGTTGAGGAGCTGAGCTCTGATATATAGGGTTATATGACAGAGGGAGAGGCTGAGTGCCGTCATATAACCCTATATATCATAGAGCTCAGCTTCTCTCCTCTATCATATAACCCTATATATCACAGAGCTCAGCTTTTCTCCTCTATCATATAACCCTATATATCACAGAGCTCAGCTCCTCTCTATCATATAACCCTATATATCACAGAGCTCAGCTTCTCTCCTCTATCATATAACCCTATATATCATAGAGCTCGCTCCTCTTCCTCTATCATATAACCCTATATATCACAGAGCTCAGCTTCTCTCCTCTATCATATAACCCTATATATCACAGAGCTCAGCTTCTCTCCTCTATCATATAACCTATATATCACAGAGCTCAGCTTCTCTCCTCCATCATATAACCCTATATATAACAGAGCTCAGCTTCTCTCCTCTATTATATAACCTATATATCACAGAGCTCAGCTCCTCTCCCCTATCATCTAACCCTCTATATCATAGAGCTCATATAACCCTATATATCACAGAGCTCAGCTTCTCTCCCTCTATCATATAACCCTATATATCACAAGAGAGTTCAGCTCCTCACTCTATATATAACCCTCAGATATCACAGAGCTCAGCTCTCAACAGAAACAACCCATAATAATACACAGATCATCAGCTTCTATTGCCCTTTATAAATAACCCTATCATCAACAGAGCTCCGCTTCTCCCCTCTGTCATATAACACTATATATCACAGAGCTCAGCTCCTCTCCCTCTGTGATACATAGGGTTATATATCATCAGAAAAGAAGAGGTGTCACCTTACCCGACTTCTGATGAAAATTCACCCAGCAGGAGCATGGCAAAACAGAGTCAATGCTCGATTCAAACCAGAAGACCAACTCCAGCCTCTTCAAGTGAATAGCACAGATTAAAACATAAGACTGTTTATTGTCATCCTTTTAAAAAAAATTATGCATGCAAACATGGTACACGGCTTATACAAATAGCCACTATAACCTCACCACTGAGTGATAACAAAGCGTTCACTGAGGCCATGTGATCAATGAATGTCAGGTGGTTTGTAGGGAAAGGGAGGGCAGGGATCTTTGTCTGGTTTTGCAGGGCAGGTAAATAATTTTTAATAAGTATGGATTACTTGGTTTAATATAATACAATTGTTGTGAGCCCATAACAAATAAAAAGAGCCCCTTTAAGACACAGACTAGGAAAGGTTTGATGTCGCACTTCTGCTTTCCTGCCCTTTATCTATACGTCGCCTCCTTGCTGAGCTGGAATCTCCTATAGGTACAGGCAGACGATCCAAACAGGTTACTGTATGGAAACTATTTGATGAGCCGCCGGGGCCTGTGTCATAGCAATGGCCGACCTAACAGACCGATGGCTTCCAGCTCGCCCATGATCGTCTCGATTGTCAGCTCTTTTGTCCGTGTCGTAATCAATACAATCATTTATGCAGCTTATTGTTCCATCTAAAAATAAACGTACGTTATAGTTTACGTTGGTCATAGACCTCGTCCATTGTCCGGGGGAGCGTCCAGCAGAGCAGAGGGCACCATGACCGGAGGTAAGGGCTCGGTATGGGCCCCGGGTGTCCGGTGTCTCTTCATTGCTGTATCCTGCCAGGGTCCCAGGTGGGTTTTCCGTCAGTGCTGGACTCGCATGCCTGCGATATTCCATCAGATTGGGTTTCAGGGCTCTGCCAGGAGGCGAGGGTGCGGGTCTGCGCTACCCTCTCTAGCAAATCTATTTAGAGATTTGCGATTGGCATTTTCTAATTCCCGGGCCATTTGTAGACCGAGCGCAGCCCGAGAAGGTGCAAGCAGTCATGGGGACCCTGTGGCTCCTGGTAAATATATTGGGGTGCAGGGTGGGGGGGGGGGGTAGCTTCTATAGATTATTCATGCTTAGTGTATTATAACTGTGTATTATATGCATTGACTGCTGATTCAGAGGGGCGTGAAGTCCAATTAGGGTCGGTCCACACTTTTTTTTTTTTTTTGGCCATTTTTGCAAGCTGCGGTTTCACGTTTCATTCTTCGTTGTCTGCTGCTGTATTGGCTTTGACCTGTGTATTGTGCATTGCATAGCAAATACACAACTTGCAGGCATACACTGAATATCTGGCCACTATTTTGGTCCGCTCTCGTCATTGCATTTTCTTCATGGTCTTCACGGTGTTTTAACGTGTTGCATTTTTGAAAAAATTTGTTTTTTGTTTTTTTTTTTTTTTAATACGTAGTATGGTTGAAAAAAAGACATCTGTCCATGAAGCTCAACCAAGTGGGTGGGGGGGGATAAAGGGAGAAGGAATTTTTAAGCTTTGTTTCCCTCCTACTGATAAAGACTTTGGAGCCCATAAGGTAAGAACCAATCTGCCCTAAAGGAAGATTTCCTTCGTGATCCCCAGAGTTGCCATCAGACTGGATCCAGATGCTTTATACGGCTATATAAGTACAGGCAATCTTCGACTTACACCGCTCCGACTTACATCTGTCCCCTAGTTACAAACTGAGACTCATGGAGCATGCTGGCACTGGTAGTTCCATGTTCCAGAGCAGAAGGAAGCTGTGGAGCGACAAGTTCCAGCATGCCACAGCAGCACATGAGGTGAAATCTTCTTAACAGGGGCACAGACAGCAAAACAAATGTAAAAACCCTTCCATGCACTATCCGAAACTTAAAAAAAAAACCTTTTGTGCAGGAGTTAAATTTAATAAATCTACCTGTTCTGAATTACATACAAATTCAACTTAAGAACAAACCTACAGTCCCCGTCCCGTTCATAACCTGGGGACTGTCTGTGTTATTTAGTAGTATCTAAGCCTTTCCTGAAGCCTCACCTGTTCCTGCTGAGGCCAGCTCCTCAGGCGGCGATTCCACAAATTCACAGCTCTCATGGTAAAGAAGGGTAGTCTCCTCTGGAGATTGAATTTTTTTTTTCTTCAGACAGAGGGAGCGCCCCCTTAGTCGTCTTAGGGGTTTTTACATGAAATAGCTTTTCCCTATACTTTTTTTCATAGGTAAGATGCTCTAATTCCCTTGTTAGTTTGGTTGCTCGTCTTTGTACTTTCTCTAAGATGCTCCATTCCCCTTATAAGTTTGGTTGCTTGTCTTTGTACTTTGTCTAGCTCCATCGCATCCTTTCTACAAACTGTAGCCCAGAACTGAACAGAATTTCCTGATGAGGCCGCACCAATGCTTTATGTAGCGGCATATATATATATATTTTTTTGCATAAACTGTAGCTGCCAGATGTGAGCTGAAAGTCCATAGAGGAATCTAAAACCACCCTGTAGACCTTTTCTCAGCGGTTTTTCACTGTTGTTTTTGTTTTTTTTTTAAATTACTTTGGGAAAAAACTGGCACCGACAAAAAAAAATTCACTTTAAAGCTTTGTTCACTTGGCATAAAAATTTGCAGTGAAATAAGAGCTTATGTCACAGGAGAAATGCGTTTCTTCTCCACACATTTTTTATGCGTGTTTATAAGGTGACCATTGACTTCAAAGGTGCAGGCGGGGGTCATTTAACGCTGCTTGATCATTTTCAAACATCTGTGCAGAGTGGGCAAGCTGCATACTAATTGTGCTGCTGCGGGAGGGGAGAGCTGGCTGTCTGTGGCAGCTACACTCTGCACTAAGGAGGCGCGGAGGGGTTATTGCCGTCCCGGCCTTCATGATTATTAGAAACAAAGAGAAGCCTCTCAGCTACATGTGTCCGGCATGTGACTTCCGGGCCGCATTATCTGCAAGAGGGGGGGGGGGGAATAGCAGTAGTAGTGCAGAGAAAGTCACCACGTTTTCGGCACCAAACTTAAAATACAGTTTATTAAAGACTATAAAATGAGTCAAGTTTCGTTTGCGCACTGGCGCTTTATTGGATTCTCGGGACAAAGTGCCGGTGGAGGCACGAAACGCGTTGAGGTTTTATATATTTATATTTATCTATCTACCTATATAGATTTTAAGTTTTGTCTCAAATTCTACTAATGTGGTGACTTTTATTAACTGTGGATATGAGCGCAGGGGACCCTTTTTAAGGGAACGGATGGACCTTGGTGTGTCAGGTGAGAAAGAACAAACGCCCTGCAATCACTGCTGGAAGAACACAAGCTGGTGGTGTCAGTGTTTTGCTTTGGGAAATGTTTTTGTGGCATTCTCTAGGCCACTCAACCAATTTGGATTTTAATCGATCCTTGCAAATCACATACACCCATACATGCTGATTGTCTCCCCTGGGGCGAATGGGAACTTCCTGCAGGACAATACGACAGGTCCGACACTGGTAAGAAGAACATGATTGAGGCTTCCAATTACTACCCTGGCCACGGAGTCCCCAGACCTCAATTGAGCCTGTGTGGGTCCTGTGGATGTTGGGTTTGGCTCTATGGCCCCTCCAGCAGCTGTGGGGCTCCTGGATGGTGGTGTTGGCTCTATGGACCCTCCAGCAGCCGTGGGAGGACCCTGGATGGTGGTGTTGGCTCTATGGACTCTCCAGCAGCTGTGGGGCCCCTGGATGGTGGTGTTGGCTCTATGGCCCCTCCAGCAGCTGTGGGGCCCCTGGATGGTGGTGTTGGCTCTATGGACCCTCCAGCAGCTGTGGTTTCCCTGGATGGTGGTGTTGGCTCTATGGACCCTCCAGCAGCTGTGGAGCCCCTGGATGGTGGTGTTGGCTCTATGGACCCTCCAGCAGCTGTGGGGCCCCTGGATGGTGGTGTTGGCTCTATGGCTCCTCCAGCAGCTGTGCGGCCCCTGGATGGTGGTGTTGGCTCTATGGCTCCTCTAGCAGCTGTGGAGCCCCTGGATGGTGGTGTTGGCTCTATGGACCCTCCAGCAGCTGTGGGAGCCGCTGGATGGTGGTGTTGGCTCTATAGACCCTCCAGCAGCTGTGGGACCCCTGGATGGTGGTGTTGGCTCTATGGACCCTCCAGCAGCTGTGGGGCCCCTGGATGCTGGTGTTGGCTCTATGGCCCCTCCAGCAGCTGTAGGACTCCTGGATGCTGGTGTTGGCTCTATGGCCCCTCCAGCAGCTGTAGGACTCCTGGATGGTGGTGTTGGCTCTATGGCCCCTCCAGCAGCTGTGGGACCCCTGGATGGTGGTGTTGGCTCTATGGCCCCTCCAGCAGCTGTGGGACCCCTGGATGGTGGTGTTGGCTCTATGGCCCCTCCAGCAGCTGTGGGAGCCCCTGGATGGTGGTGTTGGCTCTATGGACTCTCCAGCAGCTGTGGAGCCCCTGGATGGTGGTGTTGGTTCTATGGACCCTCCAGCAGCTGTGGGAGCCCCTGGATGGTGGTGTTGGCTCTATGGCTCCTCCAGCAGCTGTGGGGCCCTGGATGGTGGTGTTGGCTCTATGGACCCTCCAGCAGCTGTGGGGGCCCCTGGATGGTGGTGTTGGCTCTATGGACCCTCCAGCAGCCGGGGGAGCCCCTGGATGGTGGTGTTGGCTCTATGGACCCTCCAGCAGCTGTGGTTTCCCTGGATGGTGGTGTTGGCTCTATGGACCCTCCAGCAGCTGTGGGGCCCCTGGATGGTGGTGTTGGCTCTATGGACCCTCCAGCAGCTGTGGGGCCCCTGGATGGTGGTGTTGGCTCTATGGCTCCTCCAGCAGCTGTGGGGCCCCTGGATGGTGGTGTTGGCTCGATGGACCCCCCCAGCAGCTGTGGGAGCCCCTGGATGGTGGTGTTGGCTCTATGGACCCTCCAGCAGCTGTGGGGCCCTGGATGGTGGTGTTGGCTCTATGGCTCCTCCAGCAGCTGTGGGGCCCCTGGATGGTGGTGTTGGCTCTATGGCTCCTCCAGCAGCTGTGGGTGCAGTCAGCATGTGGGAGCCTCTGGATGGTGGTGTTGGCTCTATGGCTCCTCCAGCAGCTGTGGGGCCCCTGGATGGTGGTGTTGGTTCTAAGGCCCCTCCAGCAGCGGTGGGATGCAGTCAGCTCCAGATACCTGTGACCACTTTCCAGGATCCTGAGTCACTCCATCTAGCTGCTGTCTGGGCTGCACATGGTGGTGACGCTGGATATTAGCTGCTGGTCATAATAATGTGACTAAACTGTGTAGTTCATATGGTTGACGCTGTACATGGGTCCATCACTGTTCCACATGGTAATACTGCAGCTTCCACCCCAGTCCCGATGGGAGTTCCCATCCCCAGCAGCAGTGACTTGGGTGACATTGCAGCGTCCATCTAGTTCCAGGTAGAGGACAATGGGGCGTCTGTTCCTCGCTTCTCGTAATCCAGCACCAATGTGACGTCTGCACATTCCGGGGTCGACGGATTTCATTGTTCTCCTTGTAAGTCCTGAGCGGTGACCACCTGAGCCGCCGTCGCTACCAGTATATTGACGACTAGATGACAGGGGTTAGCGTGAGCGGCGGCTTGAGTTGCAGAGACAGCTGACACCGGCTCTCATTCCTTTACTGCTTGAGTATACAGTCCTACATGTGTTTACATAGAGCGCGGCATGTCACCCTCCCGGGCGTGGAGCGTGGCTTCCAGGGCAGCTGCACTTAGGCTGTGTCCACACAGCTGACTATGATGTGGATTCAGCGCTGGATCCGTATCCGAATCCAGCAGAGTTCACGCTGCGTCTTTTTGCCCTTTTTTTTTTTTTTTTTTTTTTTTTTTTTTTTTTCTTAATGCACAAAATTCACCTTTTTTTCCCCGACGACGCATCAAAATGCGCGCTAGTAAAATAACTTTGGGGTCCCTTTGGCTTCAGTGGGAATAAGCACAGGTACATTAAAGTTCTCTTTACTAAACAAAAGCATGAAAATAAGCAGCAAAAAACGGAAACAAAGACACAGCAGACGAAGAAAGTGCACATGAAATTGCACGAAGAACCACATGCACTGTTTTCCTGCAAAAAAAAATAAATTGTGAACATCCCTTAAGTTTTTCTGCTTAATGGAACAGATGGACGTTGCCATGTCAGGTGAGAAGCTTTAAAGAACAAACGCCCTGAAACCATTGCTGGAAGAACTTAAAGGGGTTGTCTCACTACAAGGATTGCTGCTTTTTATGTTAAAGAGCTTGCAAAAACAAGTCACTTTGCAATATGTGTCCATTAACAATGTTCTACCTATTCTGGGATTTCCCCTCTTGTAAGGGCTGCATCAGCTCCTGTGGTTGCTATAGTTACAGATCTGTTTGATCTCTCCTGATAGACTGCCAGCACTGGTTGCTATAGCTACAGACCTGTTCGATCTCTCCTGATAGGCTGCCAGCACTGGTTGCTATAGCTACAGACCTGGCTTCTACTGCAGCCTAGTAGAAGCCAGTAAACACGCCTCTGACTTCAGATTGAAACCAAGAAAATGGCACTGAGGTAACATGAATCAATGTAGCGAGACAACCCCTTTAAGTTGGTGGTGGAAGCGTTGTGGTCTGAGGGATGTTTTCGGGGCATACTCGGGGCCACTCACTGGAAGATGCTCTTGCCCGATTTGATTATGAGTCCATCCTTGCAGATCCTGTACACCCATACATGCTGACTGTCTCCCCTGGGGCCGATGGGATCTTCCAAAAAGACAATGCGACCTGTCACCCGGCTATAAATGTTTTACTGTCCAATAAAAACGCTGATTTCCCTGCAAAAAAAAAAAAAAAAGTCCTGTGAAAATTGTCTCCGCGTCCAAATCTGATTGCAGTCTACTTTACACTGTTTCATATTCACATTGATAGCAAATCTGTGACGCTGTGCACATGGCGCTGATTTTCTGCAGCGTAAAATGAAGCTCTGAGATGGAGCAGACGTCATTTCCTGCACCAGCAGATTCAGCGCTGTATCCTCACACAATACACGAAGGCTGAAATCTGCCCCTGATCAATCCACATCCAAAATCTGCGCTTACTGGTGCAGATGTGGAATTCAGGGCAGATTTCAGCCTTCATAGACTATTTGAGGATTCGGCGCTTATTCTGCCTCAAGAACTGACATCCCGCTGCTTTTTCGTTGCCGGAAATAAATTTGTGCACATCAAGCTGACGCCTCTCCTAAATCAGAAGAATGACCCCTTTTGAGCCTAAAAGTTGGTGAAATCCACATGAAGAAAGAAGTTTCAGGTGCAGAAAGTTGATCCCCAGATTCCTGGCGCGTGTTATACAGCGTATTTTATTCCATAGGTGACTAGGACGGGACATGACCAGGAGCGCCATCATTGAGGAATGGTAATATGTTCCTCAACCCTTTTGGGCTATTTTTTGGCTGTAGGATATACACAGGTTTGAACCAGAGGTAAAGAAAATGCTAAAACATTAATTAAGGGGAGGCCTGGGGTTTGAAGACAGAGGATAGGCTAAAATAAAAAAAGAAGCGACTCGTCCATTGATTCGTCAGAGCTGCATTGATGGTCCTCACTGGTCCTGGTTTACTTTAATGATGATGATGTCGGAGTGACCGCTGCAGTTGCTCGGTGATTGCAGCAGTTTCGCGCCATAAGTGCAGGCGTCACCGCGGAGGTCAGTGATTGGCTGCAGCAGTCACATGGTTTCGGGGCACGTCATCATCACCAGCTGGGACCAGCGGCGAATCACGATCAGAGTGTGGGGGACGAACAACGAGCAATGGTTTGTTTTTTATTATAGCAAATTTATACTGTTGAAGGGGTGATCCCACCATGCACTCTGATGGCTTGTTCATAGCATAGGCCAGCAAGGTGGGATAGGTGCACGTCCCACCTCTGGGGCCACAAAAGTCTCCGTTCAGATTAGAGAGCTGGTCACTCCTGCGCCTGTCTCTCCATTCTGTCCTATGAGAGTTCCCAGTACAGGGGAGCGCTGTGTTCTCCATTCTCCTCTATGGGAGTTCCCAGTACAGGGGAGCGCTGTGTTCTCCATTCGGTTCTATGGGAGTTCCCAGTACAGGGGAGCGCTGTGTTCTCTCCATTCTGTTCTATGGGAGTTCCCAGAACAGGGGAGCGCTGTGTTTCTCCATTCTGTTCTATTGGAGTCCCAGTACAGGGGAGCGCTGTGTTCTCCATTCTGTTCTATGGAGTTCCAGTACAGGGGACGCTTTTGTTCTCTTTCCCTTCCGTTCTATGGGAGTTCCCAGTACAGGGGAGCGCTGTGTTCTCCTTCATTCTCCTCTATTGGAGTTCCCAGTACAGGGGAGCGCTGTGTTCTCCATTTTCTATGGGAGTTTTTTTTTTTTACTCTATGGAGTTTTTTTACTTTTTTTTTTGTGTTTTTTTTTTTTTTATTTTTTTTTTAAGTTCCCGGTACAGGGGAGCGCTGTGTTCTCCATTCTGTACTTGCCTTACCAGACTTCGGTGAGGTGCCTGTCAGGAGGCTGAGCATAACACTCTTGCTTCCCTCCCTGCACTGATCATTCAGATCATTTCCGGGGGAGCCACACTCCTTCTCTCTGTGACCGAGTTTGCTGATTTATAGACCACCTCTGGCGCTCTCGGGGCCCCCATGAATCCAGACTATAAAACCACAGGAGTTTTTAGCAAGATTTTGACTTGCTAAAAATTGTGTCTTCAATGTCTAAAGGATTCAACAAATTGTAGAAAAGTCAGCTTGCACAACAGAGCAGCGGCTTGAGATCACATGGCTCTCTAACCCTCTAACTTGGAACCTCTTAAAAGAATCTTATTAAGAATCTGCCTTTCCCTAATGTGATATTAAAGGAGTTTTCCCATCTGAATGCCTGCTCTTCACAGCCAGCTTCAGACTCTAAACTTCCTGTTCAGGCTGTGGGTGGTTCTACAGCTTCAGGCACCCACTTTTCATGCTGTGGGCGGTTCTACAACTTCGGGCTCTGACTTGTTTGGGCTGTGGGTGGGTCTATACCAGCAATTGACATTTCAGCTCTGCTATTCCTAGCTGAACCTATTAGAGGGACATTGGTGATAGAGACATTAAAACAGCAGACACAAGGCTACAGAGCTCTAAAGGGTTAAGGTTTGTTAGTAAGAAAGATAAACCATCTCCTGTGCTGCTGCTCAGACACAGCAGGGAGTGAGCTCACCATCCCAGCCACTGTTAGGCCAGAGAGAGGTTGTTCGTAACCCAGGGAAGCTTGTGTACACAAGCAGGAGATATGAACTGCTCTACCTCAGAAATAAAGCAAAATCAGAACAGAAATCTATTTGATAATTTTTTTCAACTCTGCCACCCCTTTAAAAAGTCAATTTATGTTACATATTAAGGCATCTATAGCCCCGGTGAATGAATAGTATTGATAGTCACACTGGGCTGAGAACTTGCTGACGGCAGGAGCTTCAGTGCTTCCCGATCTGCAGAGCAGCTGTGAGCGGGTCCGGCAAGGACACGGCCTTATTTTAGATCTGCTTGGATGCGGACCACCAAAACAGCTGCTGGGTGGGGGGGGGGGGGGGGGTGAGGAGGTCTTCCTGCCTGTAAATGAGCCATTTTTTTTTAAGACAAGGAAAAAAAAATAACATTTGGATATATTGATACAATTTTAAAAGCTTTTAACGGAGTTTGATGTGCGTTATATTAGTGGAATGATCACAAGATCCGTAGTCTTTACTAAAGAGTCCGTGGAGTCCAGTAGAGAGTGTTACCTGTGATTGACGGCCGTCCTGGTATAAGTGTGCATACATACATCGCTGTTAATCACTGATAAGATCGTCCCACTGGACTCCTTAAATGGGCTGTTCCTACAATGCTGTTTCCCAGAGTCTGCTGTTCAAAGCCAGTTTCAGGCTCCTACTTCCTGTTCAGGCTGTGGGTGGTACTACAGCTTCAGGCTCCCACTTCCTATTCAGGCTGTGGGTGGGTCTACAGCTTCAGTCTCCCATTTCCTGTTCAGGCTGTGGGCGGGTCTACAGCTTCAGGCTCCACTTCCTGTTAGGCTGTGGTCGGTCTACAGCTTCAGTCCACGTCCAGTTCAGGTGTGGCGGGTCTACAGCTTCAGGCTCCCACTCTGTTCAGGTGTGGGCGGTCCACTTCATGGCTCCCATTCCTTAGGCTGGGCGGGTCTACAGCTTCAGGCTCCCGCTTCCTTTTCAGGCCGTGGGCGGGTCTACAGCTTTAGGCTCCCGCTTCCTATTCAGGCTGTGGGTAGTTCTACAGCTTCAGGCTCCCATTTCCTGTTCAGGCTGCAGGCGGTCCTACAGCAGTGACTGATATTTCAGCTCTGCTATTTCTCGCTGAGCCTGTTACAAGGACATTGGTTATGGAGGGGTTTTAACAGCAGGGCAGAAGGTTATAGAGCTCTGAAGGGTTAAAGTTTCTCAGTAGAAAACAAACAAGCTCCTGTGCTGTTGATAAGACAGAGCAGGTAGTGATATCATCATCCCGGCCACTGCTAGAGTAGACAGAAGGTGTTGGTAGCTTAGTTAAGCTTGTGTACATAAGTAGGAGATAAGAACCACTCTTACTCTGAAAGGAAGCAAAATCAGAACAGCAATGTATCTGGTAATAATGGATATTTACCTTTGCCTGCTTGTTTACAGCCAAAAATTCCAAGTTCTACTGAATATTTCCCCACAGAACAATAGATCAATCTGCTCGGATCCTCCTGATCTCTAGCCTGCAGCTTACAGATCAGATCGCATGGGCAATGGTTCCCTTGAAGTCGCCTTCTTACCCTGTCAATATGTTGCACAATTGTTGCAGGATTTCTCCATTTCCTTCAATATAGGATAAAAAAAAATTTGCAATGAAATTCCTGCTTGTACTTTGCCTGGGAGATTTCATTGCAGATTTGAGGCAGATAGCTTTTTTTTGTTCAGTTTCTGCACATAAAATCCTTCCAAAGTCCGCATCACCTTCTGCCTTTCTTTAAAGGGGTTGTCTCACTACATTGATTCATCTCACCTCAGTCCTGTGTTCTTGGTCTCATTTTCAATTCAGGGACGTGCTTACTAGATTCTACTAGGCTGCAGTAGAAGCCAGGTCTGTAGCTATAGCAACCACTGCTGGCAGCTTATCATGAGAGACTGAACAGGTCTGTAGCTATAATAACCAGTGTTGACGGCCTATCAGGAGAGATTGAACAAGTCTGTAGCTATAGCAACCAGTGCTGGCAGCCAATGAGGCGAGATCTAACAGGTCTGTAGCTATAGCGACCAGTGCTGGCAGCCTATCGGGGGAGAGAGAACAGGTCTGTAGCTATAGCGACCAGTGCTGGCAGCCTATCGAGAGAGAGAGAACCGGTCTGTAGCTATAGCAACCAGTGCTGGCAGTCTATCAGGATAGATCAAACAGGTCTGCAGCTATAGCAACCAGCGCTGGAAGCTTATCATGAGAGATTGAACAGGTCTGTAGCTATAGCAACCAGTGCTGGCAGCTTATCATGAGAGACTGAACAAGTCTGTAGCTATAGCAACCAGTGCTGGCAGCCTATCAGGGGGAGATCATAACAGGTCTGTAGCTATAGCAACCAGTGCTGGCAGCCTATCAGCACAGATCAGACAGGTCTGTAGCTATAGTGACCTGAGGAGCTGATGCAGCCCATACAAGAGGGGATATCTAGGAATAGGTAGGACACTGTTAATGGACACATATTGCAAAGTGACTTGTTTTTTGCAAGATCTTTAACATAAAAAGCAGCAATCCTTGTAGTGAGACAACCCCTTTAAATCTGTATCACAATCAGTGTTGCAAATTTCAGTTTGGATTAGCCGTGGAGCGTGTCTGCAGCGAACGCGCCCTGTCTAGAGTCACAGCGATTTTATTTATGCATCAATCCCTCCACCCCGTAAGACTATGTCTACACAGCACAGGTTTCGGGTCAGGTTTTCGGTGGATTTAGTATTTAGAACCCACGAAAATTAGACTGTAACCAGCGCTGTGTAGCCCTAAATAGAGAATCTTGTAGTCTACACAGCACGGGTTTTTTTACTGAGGGAAACTGAAACTACTGTCTGTCTGGCGGAATATGGAACATGTTCCTTGGGACCGCCGGTGGATTCCCGTGTAGCGCGTGTACTGGGCCGCCGGGAAGTCGAAATCAGACTTCGTTTTTTTGCGCAAAAACCCAATGGTGCGGCGCGGTCCAGCGATGTGGATATACCTTTTGATTTTGGATGATGTTTTCACATTACGTGGTGGACTTAGCTTAAGTGTTCCATACTCTTTAGTTGGAATAAGTCACTTTTGGAAGGTAGATTTGAAAGATGCAGATTAAAAAAATAAAATAAAAAATTGCTTCTTACTTTTTCCTTGTGTCTTCAGCACAGAAAACACGATGGGAGCAAGGACCCGAATTAACACTAAATTAAAAGGGTGTTCCCGCTATAGACTGGGCCATTAACCCTTTACCGCTGCAGGATGTAGTGGTGCCGGTAAGGTTCCGTGTAGCGGGATGGAAGGCTTTTGTCAACTGCTAATTACAGCTGACACTCGCTGGTAACAGCAGGAAATGGATCCGGCTCCGTTCCCTGCTGTTTAACCCTTTAGACGCCACAGTGGCCATGGCATCTAAATGAATGAGAAACGGTGTGCTTACTTTGATCGGCACCTCCCTGTCAAGATTGCAGAGTCCCGATCATTTTTTTTATATGGGGCCTGGAAGCCTTGGGAAGGTTTTCATTGCCGCCACATTTGCGATTCTAGCACTTCCTCCCTGAGGCAGGAAGTGCTAGGGCCGCCATCTTGGAACACCCCTCTGCATTGGTTATAGAATGCAGAAGGGTGTACTAATGATGGAGACGTTAGTTTCCTGGAGGGACGTGATATTACAGTGTGTAAAAAAAAATTTAAAAAAATAAATAAGCAAAAAATAAAAATAAAATAAATAAGAAAAAAAATATATAAAGTTCAAATCACCCGCCTTTTGCCATTTTACAAGTACAAAATAAAATAATAAAAAAGTTACAGATAATTGGTATCGCTGCGTCCTTAAAAGTCTGATCTTTTAAAGTATAGCATCATTTGTCCTGTACGCTCAACAACCTAGAAGAAAAAAACTGCGTTTTTTTTTTTTTTCTTTGATTATTTCACGTCCTCTAAACTCTGGAATAAAAAGTGATCAAAAGTCGCATTTATCCCAAAATGATATCAATAGGAAGTACACTTCTGCCCCCCCAAAATGTCTCGGGTCCATAGGTAGAAATACAAAAAAGTTATTACTTGCAGCGCAAAAGTTCCAAAATAGAAAATGTTTGGATTTTTTAATGTTACTAAAACATAATGAAAACCCGACATATATTTGGTGTTGCCTGAATTGTGTCAACCTGCAGAATATAGATAACATATCATCTGTACCGTAGAGTGAACGGCATAAAAACCCCGCAAACATGGGGCAAGTATGTTTTTTTTTCACATTTCGCCCCACTCAGAATTTTTGGGGGGTTTCTCAGTATATTCTATGATACGATGAATGACACCATTAGCAAGAACATCTTGTCCTCCAAATTTAAAGCCCTCATATGTTTATGTAGGTGGAGAAATAAAAAAGTTATGGCTCTGGGAAGACTAGGACGGAAAAACTCAGGGTCATATTATCATGGCCAGCTGTCACGAAGGGGTTAAAGTTTGATCGTTGGAGGGTCCCACCTCTGACACCTGCACCTGTCTCTAGAACAGGCCCCCTGAAAGTGTTGGTTCCGTATGGAGAGTCACTTGTGGATATCCTGGCAGTGTGCCATCGGTGTTTGATGAGAACGGCACGCAGCAGAGGTGTCCCTCAATTCCTGTTACATGGTGTATGATGCCCAGGTGTGTCCGCACCGCAGGTAGTGAGCTGATTAGTAGCTTTCTTCTTCCTCCTCTAACCAGCGGCTTTTATATACTCTTGTTTTACTCTACATTATTACAGAATATTTGAAATCTGGCGCCTCCAATGTTGAATACAACGTGTTACACCTGATGCTCACACGACGGCTGTTTTGTTCCTCTTCCATTTTAGGTTATGGAAAGTGAGGAGTTCATGCTTCTTCCGGCCAATCAGCTGATCGACATCATTTCCAGCGACGAGCTCAATGTGCGCAGCGAGGAGCAGGTGTTCAATGCAGTCATGGCCTGGGTGAAATACAGCATCCAAGAGCGGAGGCCGCAGCTGCCACAGGTACGGAGACAGATGGGGCCCCTGATACATTGGTGCACAGAAGGACATGGACGTGTGCTGTGCAGTGTACCTGGAAGTTCATAAAATGGCATATAGCAGAGGCTGCCATGCAGCAAGATCAAAAGGGTTAAACGACAGGGATTGGAGGCTTTCTCCGGTCCCTGCCACTCACACAGACTGCTCTAGGAACGGAGCTGTTAGCTACAGCTTCACTATTAGCTCAGGTGCGGTGCTGGGAGCTGCAAACCCCCTCTGTCTGCAGAGATGCTAGAAGGCACGCACTGCCCTCCATCAGAAGACATTGGGTGGTCGTAAAGGGGTTAAATACAGTCTGTAAAGTTTTTTTTCATTTATTATTGAAGTTGCAGTACAGTAATAGAAATTTGTTGCAAATTAACCAATAGCATTTACAGTTATGCTCAAAAGTTTCCATACCCCGGCAGAATTTTTGCTTTCTTGGCCTTTTTTCAGAGAACATGAATGAGAACACAAAAACTTTTTTTCCACTTATGGTTCGTGGTTGGGTGAAGCCATTTATTGTCAAACTACTGTGTTTTCTCTCTTTAAATTAGAC